>CABHPH010125931.1:0-26846 GCA_902168325.1 Peromyscus nudipes
TAAAGGGGTCACGACCCACAGGTTGTGAACTGCTGCAATGTGGTGGCCTATATAATAGGTAAGATAACTGTTACAGCAGAAAATTATGATCCCTGAGTTATATGTGATTATCTGTTGTTTTGACCAACTGTTCTTTGAAATATTGTTCTGTGGTATTTCCTACACACTGGTTGTTATAACCAGTGAGTGTGTTGAATAAGCTCATGGGATGAAAATGGAGAGTGAATTATATGGGTGAGCATCTTTTCAGTTTACTTTTCTTGATATTCTTTGCAAGTGTACAGTAATATTCTCCAATTAGTTGCTTAAGGCCTACTCTAACGACATGTGTACATAAAATATATGATATGCTAAAAATAAAAATAAAAGAATACATATCTCAACCACGTGGGCATAGATGTGTTGTTTTATGAATCATTAGTGACAGTTTAAGGCTTGTGAAATTAGGCTTGTGAATTATGTAAATTTCCTTAAAATTAGGTTCCTGAACTGTTCTCTCTCTCTCTCTCTCTCTCTCTCCTCTCACCCCCACCTTGCCCCTGTGTATGTGTGTGTATATGCATGGCAGAGACAGAGGTGGTAGTTGTGTGTGACCTATGTACACACATGCATACACACTTGGAAAGGCCAGAGGAAGGTAGCATTTGTTCCCTTCGGTCACCCTTTGCTTTGTTCTCTTGAGGCAGAGTCTCTTCCTAAACCAGAAACTCATGTTATATTCTTGTCTAGGCTGGTAGCCAGCAAGCCCCAGCAATCCTCCTGTCTCTGCCTCCTCAGCACTGGCACTAACGAGTACACATAAAACCATGCGTGGCTTGTGGCTCAGGTGCTGGGATCTGAACTTGGACCCTCTGGTTGTGCAGGAAGTACTCTTAACCACTGGAACATCTCGCTAGCTTCAGAGATGTCTTTTGCAATAAGATTCAGGCATCAGTTTTCTCCCAGAAGAGGAAGAAATTAATAAGCAGGTGGCTATTAATAACCTTTTGAACAAGTAATATTTCCCTATTAATTCTGCATAAAAAAATTTAGAGTCAAGAACAAACCTTAACCCCCCCAATTATTTTTTAAAGGCAAATCACAGATGGTTGAGTCACCGTCAGAACCATTACAGAGTTTGTAATTTTTCTTCCTTTCCATGACACAAGAGCAAGTAACGTCAGGCGAGGGCATCCCACCTTCAAATCTAGCAGGTCTGTAGACAACATGAGTATTTTAACCATGATCTTAAGAACCAACAATTAAAGTGACCAATCCTCACATTATCTGACCGTGTTTACAAGTGAGCATGACGCTCCTTGTTAACACTGGGAGGCCAGCGTGTGTCCTAGGCACTGTTTGTGAGCCTGTCTACCTGATTTTTCTGTGCTCTCTGCAATAGCCCTGATAGTACTGAACATATGTTGTGGGCAGAAGCTGTCAAGGGAAAAAGAAAAGGCGGTCATTGCCATCTATCTCTGTCACCTTTAATAGCCATACTTATTCAGTTACCTAGTAAGTGGTGAAAGATTCCAATTATTAGACTTTCAGCATTTTCACATGTGATTAAAAATAATTCGATGAATTTTTAAATAACTAGAAAGAAATCATTACAAATGACCACTTCTCTTGCTCAATTTAAAGTCATAGCCTAATAATTAGGCTAATAATTGGCCATGGCTAACGAAACAAAGCGAATGTAAATGACGAGGCTGAGCCAGGGAGGCAGATGCAGCCATTTTCAGACACAGCACATCACTTCTGCTGGAGTGTCACAGAAAAGGGAAAGTTCACCTCAGGTAGAACCTAGAAAGGAGAGGGGGGAAAGCATTTAGAAACACCTAGCAATTTCGATAGATTATGTGCTTTTACAATGTTCTTGACATTTTTATTAATGTGTTTAAGTAAATGTTTACCTAAGCAATATGGCTCCCCAGTAGTTTTTCTGCTACAAGTTCTCCATCAACCACACATTTTATCTTTGTATTTTACAACGTGGTGAATAAAAAATAGCAGACTTGCAGGTTGTGCACGCCAGCTCACCCAAGCACAGCCAGCAGAGCCACCCGGGGCTGCTGTGTTCCCAGTGCAGCTGGTTGGCTGTAAATCAATTACAGTCACTTCCTAAGGATTAGGAGATGCACTTGGAGAATGTGCTCTTATGTGTCTTAATTTGACTTTGGTAAAACTCCACTGGATTATAGAAACAGTGCAGGGCTTTAATGTGAGCAGGAGATGAGCCTTATTAAAGGACTGTGGTATTTATTATTCAAGTCACGTTCACACCCTGTTAGAAGTTGTGCCGTGAATAACTTAGTCATCCTCAGCACAGATTCTGACCCATCAGAAACCAAAAGCTAATGCCAAGCACAAGATGGAAGGAATAGGCTCTTTCAAACCTTAGGTCATCCTGCAGAAACAAAATTATGTGAAAATGATATGTATTATTAGAAAGATTTAGGATAATGCCATAACATTTGACCTCCCAAAAGATTACTTTATAGTAGCTATATTGGCCTCCTTGAAGAAAAGTCTTAAAGCTGAGCATGATGTCCCATGCCTGTTGTCTCAGTACTTGGGAAATTGAGGCAGGTGGCTATTTAAAGTTCCAGGCCAGCCTGGGCTACATTTTGAGTTCCAGGCCAGCCCAGGTGACAGGATGAGCTCCTGTTTTACCAACAGAAGGAAACAAAGCAAAACCCAAACAAATAAAAGGAGTCCGTTAAAATGTCAAGTCTGCCTTCCATATGATATACTAAGGAAATACAGGGCTAATAATAAAATGCCAGTCTTAATGGTTCCGAAGATAGACTAGAAAAACAGCTCCGCAAAGTGCATGCACGCTCAGCATGCAGAAATCCCAGTTTAATCCCAGTATCGCCTAAAAAATATGAACATAAAATTTAAAAAGTATTTCAGAAGGTATGAAAACTCTGTAACACAGGCATTTCCCCCCGTACACCCCTGTCATAGTACCTTAAATAAATATGGGAAATGGCAGAGTGAAAATGGACACTCTGCAGAGAAACAATAGCACTCTGTTCAGTGTGTGAAAAGGGCATAAAACCTGAAATTCAGAGCAAGGGCAGGAGGACCCTCTGATTTTATAACCAGACAGGCCGTAACCGGCTCAGTGCAGAACAAGGGAGTTACACAGTGCTCTGGGTCAGCCAATATTTGCAAAGACTCTTTGTTCCTCGCTATCATCTATTGTCTCTCTGGATCAAGGGGTACCTTCAAATGGGGCTGGCCTAAGCAAATGGAATCCGCTTCTAAGCCAGCATCTGCCTTGAATTTCTTATCACGCCATCGTCATAAAACGTTACAGCAGCTGAGGAGTCACTTTAATTCCATATTCTGTTCCAGGTCAAGGTAGGCAGGCTTTGACTTTATTAGCATGTCTGTTTAGAAGAACTCCAGAAACAGACTATTTACTGGAGCATTAATGATTGTAGCTAATGAATAGCAAGCAACAAATGTTAAGAGAATTGTATAGATCAACACATCCGAGGAACCTTTCTGAAACTGTTATTATAAACACAAAAGTAAAACGTAGTTGCAGACAATTAAACTTACATCCTAAGTGTGAAAAGAGGACATTTAATTGGATGTTGCATCTTTGAATGATTTTAGAGCAGTTTTTAAATTGCAAGCTCTGTGGATACATTTGTGTTCCTGATTTGAGCTAACCACTCTTGGTATGCTGAATGGATTTTAAACTCTGTGATGAACAGTGAGTGACTCATGAGAACATCCAGTCTCCTCTGACCTGAGGATAAAGGGCTTGAGAAACTTGAATTCATGGTTTTTCATGATCCTTGGGAGCCAAGAGTAGTGCCTGGGCAATTTTATCATCTCTGAAAGCAAAATCCATCCACAGAAGCTATTCTCTAAGAATAATTTAGAGACTTTTGCTAGGTCCATTTATTCTTTTGGGTTATTAAGAAATCAATTGGTAAGTAGCCACTGTAGTCTAATAAAATTTTCTTTTAAAGCATTTTGTTAAATGTCAACATTTATATTAGTCTTCATCGTTACGATCTTTCTTTCCCAGCATAAAACTGTCAAGAGAATTAATTATCAGAGAGCTCAGTTTTACTCTTGGACCACAAAATCAAGAAACTGATTGTGGCAACAGCAGTGACAGGGATGTTTAAGAGCAGGATATTGTCTTGTCTCATATGAATGCTAAGATGTTCCAAACCTGGTCCAAGTTCTTTAGTGTTTTGCAGTTCTATATATTAAGGAAAGCAATGAACACACTCTAAATATAAGTTTATGGAATAATACAAGGAAGAAAGTTTATCTTTTTCACGGTCAAGAATAAAATTATGTTTATGGGGGCTGGAGAGCTGGCTCAGGGGTTAAGAGCACTGACTCCTTTTCCAGAGGACCTGGGTTCAATTCCCAGCACCCATGTGGCAGCTCACAACTGTATGTAACTTGAAGATCTGACACCCTCACACAGACATACATCCAGGCAAAACACCAATTCACATAAAATCAAAATGAATAAATTATTTTTAAAAAGTATTGTGCTTATGCAATGAAAGCTATTAATGGGTGTAAGATGCAGACTGGAGAAACTATATGGAATTGTGTTTTACGTGGTCAGTAATTCCTTAACCTGGATTAGTGTCTTTTACTTGAAATTTACCCAAACCTGTCCTGCACACAAGTATAAAAATCATTCTATAGCTTTAGGCTCCTCATCTCCAGACCCAGTCTTTCCCTCCCCTTCAAAACAGTATCCACTTGCATTTTTTAATTTTAGCCTTAATATATGTTTTGATGCTTCGACTGATGTTTTGTTTTCTGGCTCACTAGATTGACTTTATAAATTATGCTTATCTCTAGCACACTGTTGAATCACCTTCTTTTATCAGTACTTTCCTTAATTTGTCTTCACTTTAGAATTCTAAGACGATAAAAGGAATCACTCCACCAGGCTCCTTTTCTTTTCAATGACTGATCTGGCGGAAGGATATATATGTATATGTTTATTTCTCTAAAGGTCTAGATGCTTTCCTTTTCATGGTTGTTTTATATTTCTGTATCAGACCTGCGATGCATCGAGAAGCCTTCACATTTTGGTTGTGCTCTTTCAATTTTCTTATACAAAATGCATCAAAAATCAGGAATGAACTTCAGACGTATGCAGAAAAGAAAGACTTAAGGGATGTAAAAGCCCTTTTCAAACAAAGACTACAATGTGAAATGATTAATTCAAGAACACTTAGCATAAAACATGTTCAAAGATGTCTCTCTGAATTACTGTGTGCATTTTCAAAATATGGAAATATTATGAAAACAGGAAAAAAACAGTCAAAGTAAAAGTCATGATATTCATGAGCTTCAGAATTCAGTGAGACTGTTTTAGGAGTCATTTGGGCAATGACTAACACTAGTTGGATAGTCAGATTCTCCATGTGTGTGGTTGATTTATTGCACACTCCAATAAACTTATCTGGGGGTCAGAGAACAGCAGAGCCACTATATTAAACACAGAGGTTAGGCAGTGGTAGCACATGCCTTTAATCCTAGCATTCCAAAGGCAGAGATCCATTCAAATTTCTTAGAGTTCAAGGCCACACTGGAAACAGAGCCAGGCATGGTGGCACATACATTTAATCCCAGCACTTGTGATCTCATGTCTTTGCTTGGAAAAGACACGTCTTTAATTCCAGGAAGTGATGGCAGGAAGCAGAAAGGTATATAAGGCAAGAGGACCAGGAACTAGAGGCTTTTAAGCTTTTAGGCTTTTTAGCAGTAGTTCAGCTGAGATCCCTTCGGGTGAGGACTCAGAGGCATTCAGTCTGAAGAAACAGGATCCGCTGAGGAGTTGGGGAAGTGAGGTTGGCCGTGGCTTGTTCTGTCTCTCTGATCTTTCAGAATTTACTCCAATAGCTGGCACCGGGTTTGTTCTTATTATTATTAATAAGACCTTTTAAGATTTGTGCCATACAGGTGTCCTCTTTCCCTTGCTGCATGAATCTGGCACACTAGATGGTAAGTGGAGTGGAGTGGAGTGGTGTTCGGTCTCACTGCCGTTCATTCAGAAAAGAAGCTGGTTTTCTTCCTCCAAAGTGAGTATTAATTGGCTTAAGTCTGTAACGATGTCTATGATAGAATGTATTTTTTCCCAAGAAAATGAAGAAAGTGAAAATGATAATGACCCCACACAAATATCCGTTTGAGATGAGCGTGAAGACCACAGCTCTCTCCTTTGTTCTTGGCCACTGCTGTCGGTTGCTGCCTATGATTTTGCCTTATTCACGATGGTTATTTATTTTCTTGGTTTGCCTGTCTTAGAAAATGTGAATTTCCGTACTTATAGAAAAGAAATTCCAATTTCTTCTCATTCTACAACTTTTTACTTATGGAATATTCCCTGCATGTTTTGCTCTCTATCAAGTTATATGGTGATGTCCATTTGTTGATTGTATCTCTAAGCTTTCTTGCAGTGGAAAAAAAAAGAATTAAGTGTACCTACTCTTGAATATTCAACTTTATTGTTCTTTGAAGAAAAACCAACAAACTTCAGCCTCTTAACATTAAGTTCAGCTTGTAAATAATATGAAACTTTCAAAAGTTAGAAACATTTCAATGACTTAAAAAAGTTGCAAACTAATATTTTGCATTTAAAATAAAAATAGCATGCATATTTTCATTGTGTCTAGACCGTGCAATAAGAATCCTAATTCTGGTTATTTAAATTTACCAAGTATGTCTGCCCATGCAATCAGGTCCAATAGACACTTCTGAAGTTAATTCTCACTTCCCTTGTGTTGCCTGAACTTTCATTTACTATCATAATGTTTATTGTTATTGTCTCTTTTTACATGGATTTCTTGTCATTTATTTACAGAAATATCTCATTCAGAATTTACTTCCCTATAAATAAGAAAGAGAAACACTGGTTATAAGTATTTTCTCTTGTGTAAACATTTAGAACTAGAATGCCTAGCCAACACTGAGAATGTAAGCTCCGATTGTTGATCTGTTCTCTTTCCCCTATTATGTAGCTTTTATCTTTTGATCAGGGGACACTGTGTCTGTTACAAAAAAAAAGTAAGAAAAACACACCTCTTTATGATGCCCAGTGGCCAAAATTGTGTCCCGGGTCCTAGTTGCAAAGGAAAACAGAAAATCAAGTATTTATGGCCATGAATTAGGCAAAATATATCTGGGATCTTCCATGCCTTCCTCTGAAGACTTCATTGTCCTGGAGAGTGAATTAATGTCAAACCGTTCAAGCCTTCATGTGCCTGCAGATTTCTGGATGTTCTCATATGCCTACGGATGTTTTCATATGCCTACAGATTTCTGGATGTTCTCATATGCCTACAGATTTCTGAATGTTCTCATTTCTCCTGAACTCAGCTTTTCCTGAGTGACAACTGGAATGAGGTTGAGTCCCATTGGTGTTCATGCAGAAAATAATCTAGTTCTTTCTCCAAAATGAGTATTCCATCAGTTTAAGTCTGTAATTATATCTATGATAAAATGTATTTTATTGCTGGATTCTAAATAATACCTTCTCTAGCACTAAGACTCCATTGCTCAATTTTATTTTGGAATCTTCTGATAAGAACTAGACTGATTCTCATTATTATTATTATTTTTGATGAAGGACACGTCTAGTTTTCTCACAACAGAGAGCTTTGACATTCTTAGTACATTCTGGTTTTCCTCATTTTATCTACTCTTAAAATTGTTTATTAATACAGTTCAGTATCAGTTGGTTCATTTAATTTGAATATTCTAATTTCTAATGGTTTTTATTGAGATATAGTTTATACATTTAAGGCTTACTTTTTTCAGTGAACAGTTCAATCACTTTAGTATATTTTCAGAATTATGTAACAATCACCTAAATATAATTTTAGAATACCTTAATCAAAATTTGTATCTATTAGAAGTCACTTCCTGTCCACATATTTGTCCTTGCCCAGCCCTACACAGCCAGTAATCTACTTTTTTTAACCTATGGATATGACTCATTTTGCCTATATCATATAAATGAGATCATTAAATATATGGTATTTTGTGACTGCTTTTTGTCATTTAATGAGATGTTTTTGAGAGCTATCTGTTTTAAATACAATTTATTTCAACATATACATAAAAATTATGTACCTTCATGGGGTGATCTGATATTTTGATTGATGTATATATTGTATAATGTTTGGCATTTATCTTCATGGTAAAAATCATCTATTGCTCTTAGTCTGGATTGCATATTTAAAATACCTGTGCTTATTTCCCCAGATATATTTTCATCTTCAATTTTCTGGAGCTCTTTCCATGAAAAGATGAGTAAGAATAGTTAGTGCTTACATGATAAATAACATAAAAGTTTAACTCAAGAACTAATACTTAGGCTATTGAAACGATCTTTGTGGAAGGAGAAAAGAGATTCATGTTTTGAAAGACAGCTTTTACAGACAGCCAAGGTAGACACTCACAAAAGCTGCTCGAGGGTCATGTGAGTGAGGTTATCATATCTGAATAAGACAGTGATTGAGGGGGGAAATGCACAGCAGAGCACGGGGATATTAAGTAGAGCTACCACAAGAGTCGTTTTTATTGGTTAGATAGTATCATGTATCCCGAGGAACTGCATTGATCACCCTCTGGCACAGTTTCTCCTTTTATTTCCCAGGAAAGAGAGAACAAATGAGGAAAAACTAGCAGGGCCTTTCTGAAGTAAGACACACACCTCATGGAAATCCTCATGGAAGGTGGTTGGAGGGTTCAGCAAGGACTTCCTGTTGCATTGACAGTGCTCTCCAGGGGTCAGCCTTTCCTACACAAACACAAGGGGGGGGGGGGGTTGGCGCTGCTCTGCAGGCTTCAGAAAGCCTGGATACAGAGTACATCTGTGGGTTCAGACAAGAGGAGATGATCCAAGGCCTGTGTCTGAGCACTGAGACTTATGGGGAGAGATCTGAGGCCCTCAGTTCTTAGTAAAACATTTATGAGAAAACAAAGTAAAGAGGAATATAAGACCTGCCACTATAATTGCATAGATCATTTCATTTTTTGTTTGTTTCTGGTGTTTTAGTGTCTCCATTTTAATCTATTAAAAGAGATTAATTGAAATTTATACTGTTCATATAATTTTATACTATATGTAGGGTAAGTACAACACGCAAGGCAGAGAACAGACATTACTATATTTATAGAAGTAGCAGTCAACTGTGACCGAAGTAGAGAGCAATAAAATTAGAACTAGACTCACCGTGTCCACAACATCCAAAGCATAGGATAATGTGGGAGTAGAGATCTGGACTACCTCACTACATCTTTGGGTTGAATGAGACTCAAAGAGGGTTTCTCAGAGGAAATGACTAATGGATACAAGTGGGTAAGTGCTTCCAGATACAGCAACAGATTGGGAGAGGTACAGAGAGAAAGATCATCATTTCAAATGAGGAAAATGGCCACTTTACAGAGAGAAAATTATGCATTCAAAAGACATTAAGCAGTTAGCTATGAGTGGATAAAAGGGAGGGGACAGGAAGGAGCAGAGAAAAAGCTGAAGCTGCTGAAGGCCGCATAATACAGGGCTTCATGTGAATCCTAAAGTACTCAACCTTGCTTGTAAGGGAAACGAACTCACTGAATGATTTTAATTAGGGGACTGTCATTACAGGGCATGAATTTCAGAAAGATTATTATGACTGCTACATGAAAAATGTGTTGGGAGAAATAAGGCAGCAGAAAATGAGTGCAGATGCCAGGCTTCTAAAACTCCACGCTAGAGGTGATAACCAAGTGAGATGTGATGGTTGCTTAGGCAGGGATGGTAGCAACATTGTAGCATGAATCTTAAAAGTTCTTATTAATAAAAACAAACCTGAGGCCAATTATTGGGGTGAATGCTGGAAGATCAGAGAAGCGGAACAAGCCACAGCTACCTCACCTCGCTAGTTCCTCAGCTGATCCTGTTTCCTCAGACTGGAAGCTTCTGAGTCCTCATCCAGAATGAATCTCAGCTGAACTGTGCTGCTCAAAGCCTAAAAGCTTAAGCAGCCAAATGCTTCTAGTTCCTGGTTTTCACGCCTTATATGTCTTTCTGCTATCTGCCGTCACTCCCTGGGATTAAAGGCTCACTTCTTGGGATTAAAGGCGTGAGTCACCATGCCTGGCTGTATCCTTGAACACATGGATTTCTGCCTCTAGAATGCTAGGATTAAAGGCGTGTGCGACCACTGCCTATCCTCATGTTTAATATTGTGGCTGTTCTGTCTCTGATCCCAGATAAGTTTATTAGGGTGCACAATATTTTGGGGAACACAATGCCACCACACAACATGGTAGAACAATTTGGACAGATGAGGGAACCAGGAGGTGATAAATTACCATATGTGAGAGAGCTGAAAAGAGGAGGAGCTATGTCCTGACGAAGGTGGGTAGGAGAACGATGGCACAGTGCACTAGGTTTAGACTCATTGTAACCATTTAATGATTTGTTAAATCACAGGTGGGTTTATTGTGTGCACTGAAGACAGAAGGAGACTTGGAGAGTTTAGATGGATGGCATCCCTTGGTACTAACTGGTATCCTTAGGTAACCGATACCCACTTTTTTTAGCACATCTTTACTTGCCTTTATTTGGCTCTTAAGTCACTGTAACATTCTCTTTCTTCTTCTTTTTTTTGTTTTTGTGGTTTTTTTCAAGACAGGGTTTCTCTGGGTAGCTTTGCACCGTTCCTGGAACTCACTCTGTGGCCCAGGTTGGCCTCGAACTCACAAAGATCTGCCTGCCTCTGCCTCCTGAGTGCTGGGATTAAAGGTATGTGCCACCACTGCCTGGCTCCTTTCTTCTTTGAAGCAGTACATGTTCTTACTGTATATGGAGAATGGAGAAGCCCTGAGATGTCAAGTCAACAAGGTCCACTCTCTGTTCATAAGTAGCTGTCAATCTCAGTTCTTGATTTGCAGCAAGCAGGGACTAGGAGAAGAAACAGACTGGTTTGGAGTTGTATCATCATCATATGCCAACTTAATAACAAGCGTCAAGTTTTACTTCATTATCTAAAAAGCAATGCATGTTTCACAGTCCTCACCTATTTACTATTCTATCAAGATTTTTTTTCCCCTCTGGTTAAAGGAAAAGATTTTGTGCCACAGAGAACATGACCTTTCAATACCCAACCTCTGCCACCAGGACCTCAGTGTTTAGTTGTGAATATTGCCACATGTAAAAACTGCATTTCATAGCCAATCTATAGCTATATGGGGACCTGACAAGTGTTGAAGTTCTGGGCAGTGACAATTCCATCCTATAGGGCTACTGAAATGTCTTCTGATAGAATGGAGCACCATTTGACTTCATAGTGGCATCCATCCTATTACCTGAAGTGCAGACAGAGAAATTGGACCTGGAGTGGGCAACTTGCACTTTACAGGGAGGCTCTATGGTGGCATAGCAGTGATCTGGAAAGCACCTATGTATGCAGTGACATTGCAGAGCTCCCACAGAATTGTGATAGGAACACCAGCCATTCTTCACATGGAAGAGAAATAAATTCCTTTTGGTTTTTGGTTTCTGTATCTATAAAGTAAGACCAAACCTATCCCTAACACATTATCCCTCAACCCAAAATTAAAAAAAAAATCAATTAACCAGAGAAATCATTTGCCTAGTGATTCTTTTCAAGTCAACTAAACTTTGGCTAAGATCTTATCCTTGCAGTCATTTTAAAAAGGTATGCCCAGATTAACATTTGCCGGAGTTTGAATTACGGGATGAGGGACACAGGGGTGGGAAATAGCCTCCCAGTTAGAAAATTCTCAGGTGGTGAGGGACAGTGGCATGGTTTCAACTCACACTGTATTCAGTAAGTTACTTGGTGGTGATGCACTTGTAAGGCAAACCTCTGAGGCCAATGTGCTGTGAACCTAGGACAATTGATTGCAGTGCACACAAAACAACAACCACAAAAACAAAGCAAATCTGCTCCTCCAGTCTCTCCTTGTTGCCAGAGGAAACGACAAAGACCAAGGCTTGATCAACTAACTCTAGAAATTCAATGGTGTGTTCTTGTGTATCTTATCTGAACCATGCCTTTATCAGCCACCTACATGGGATATACCAGGCAATTTGCCACTCAGTGTTTTTGTCTGAATCTCAGGTAGGACTTTTTTCAGTTCTCATCTCTAGTTCTCGAGAATACTGCTTTTGAAAAAAAATATTGATAGCTACTACAAATAATGTATAATGCAATTTGAACTTTCCAAGATATTATGAAATTTATTTAAAAACAAAATGTCTGCCATATATTATAATACACACAGACATATAATGCATGTATATATATATATACATTCACACAGTTGGAGAAGGAGAAGGAGAATAGTGGTTAACACATCATATTTTAACATGGTAAATTCAGTAAGTTCCAGCAATCTATCTACAGCCATGCTACCGAAGATAGATTACAAATAATGTTTCTCCTTCACAGAAGGTCTTAGAATAGTGAGTACAAAAATTGATTTATGATTAACATCATGAATCCCTTATCACTTGCAATCACATGAGTACGGCATATGAATTAACTTTACACCGTTACTGAGAAGACAATGTTGACAGAACAGGTGATCATTCAGTACTCAGTATTCCCAACAGGTCATTGATCTGCAGCTTTATCTTCTTTAGTGTTAGGAGAATAATTGTCCCGAAATGACAAATGTTACCAATGCTTTGTTCCCTAGACAATGGGATCGTGAAACAGGCAATTAGACTTGGGAGTTTCAGATCAATATTTTGATAACTTTTAAAGATGAAACATGCTTTTGATAGTCGCCAAAGTTAAGGGGCTATATTAGAAGGGAGGCTTTCAGACAGGGAGTCAGTGCATGTCCAGCTGTAATTAATGATGCATCTTTAATATTAGTAGACCACCAAGTGAAATTAGCTAACAAATGGCTACTATGTTTTTACTTCTCTTTCATGATTTGCTTTATCTTAATATAAATGTGGTAAAATTAATAGCAATGAACAGTATGGCAGTCTGTTTAATTTAATTAAATATTTTTCAACTGCTTTCAAGTGATATGTTTAGCTTCAAAGATAAGACCATTTATGATCTTTAACTTTAAAATTAATAATTTTGTTTATATTTAAAATTTTTGAATCATTTCTACCATTTTTTAGATATAAAAGAGCAAAAAATCTTCTAAAGTTTAGTTATTATTCAAAATTTAAGCCTCCAAAATAAAAAAAGGAAGAAACTTAAAAATATTTAGTTTCTAGAACTGGCTGAGTGAATAAAAAACAAAACAGTGATTTGCCCTGTTGTAACTCTTAATACATCATTAGATTGGTCAGTATACATTTTTACCTACTTTGAGTTTGGAAACTGGAATTTTCTTGTGTTTCTTCTCATGTGCCTGCTGAGAAATATCATTCACAATAAAAGGAACCCAGTATTAAATGTTAGGAGTCACTTGAAAAAGAATCAAGAAAACCTGTCAAAAAATTTCCTACATGAACAGGGACTGAGTCATAAAATATTTGCTCCCTGCCCCCCAAAAATGGAAGGAAAACTAAGAATTCCCGAGGTAGCAATTTTAAAGCAGTGATTTATTAAGAGAATGTGTGAGAGAAAAGAGTGTGATTCTCAAACTCATGGAAATTAAACAACCCACTACCCAGTGATGAATGGTCCAAGGAAGAAATCAAGAAGGAAATAAAAAAATTTCCTGGAACTAAATGAAAGTGAAAACGCAACACAACAAAACATCTGGGACACATTAAAAGCAGTTTTAAGAGGGAAATTTGTAGTTACATTAAAAAATCAGAAAGATTATAAATAAATGACTTAATGATGCAAGGCAAGAATTTGGAAACACAAGAGCAAACTAAAGCCAAATCCAGTGGACAGCAAGAAGTCATAAAAATCAGCACAGAGATTAATGAAATAGAAACAAAGCAAAGACTACAAAGAATCAATGAATCTAAGAGCTAGTTCTTTGAGAAGATAAACAAGATTGATAGACTTTTGGCCCAATTGACAGAAAGAAAGAAAGAAAGTACCTAAATTAACAGGCTCAGACATGACCAGAAAAACAGTACAATAAACACATAAAAGTTCAGAATAAGGAATATTTTTAAAAAATCATGTACTCCATTAAATTGGGAAATCTAAAAGAAAGGGATAAATTTCTAGATTCATCAAAATCATCAAAGTTAAACCAAGAAGATTAACAACCTAAAGAGACTTATAACAAGTGAAGAAACTGAAACTATTAAGTCTTCAAACTAAAAAAAGCCCAGGCCCAGATGAATTCACACCAGAATTCTACCAGACTTTCAAAGATCTATAGCCAATCTTTCTTATGTTATTCCAAGAAATAGAAGGAACATTACTAAACTCTTTCTATGAAGCCAAAATTAATCTAATACCAAAATCAGGTAAAGATTCAACAGAAAATAAAACTACAGGCCAATAGCCTGAACATAAAATCAAAAAACCATAAAAACTTGCAAACTGAATATAGACATACATCATAAAGATTATCCGCTATGACCAAGTTGGCTTTATCCTGGAGATGCAAGGGTCATTCAACATATGCAAGTCAATAAATGCAATGGATTAAATAAGTGGACACAGATAAAAATCACTTGATTATATCAATAGATATAAAAAGATTCTTTACAAAATCAACATGCTGTCATGATCAAAGTCCTGGAGGGTAGAACTGGAGGGAACATTCCTCAACATAATAAAAGCTACATGACAGACCCTCAACCAACACCATGCTAAATGGGGAAGACTTGAAGCAATCTATTTGAAATTAGCAAAGGGATAGGACTGCTCACTATACCAACTCAGTCAAAACATTGGTAAGATTAATATCATAATAATGATCATTCTTACCAAAGCCTATTTACAGATTCAATACAATCCCAGGTAAAATCTCCATCTCATTCTTCACAGAAATATAAAAAAAAAAATCCTCAAATTCATTTGAAACTATAAAAGACACCATATATCCAAAAAATTTAGAACAAAAAAATACTGGAGGAATTACCACTTCTGATATCAAGATATATTACAGAGTAAATAATAATAATAATAATAATAATAATAATAATAATAATAATAATAAATGTATGATAATGGCATAAAAACAGATATGTAGACCAATTGAACAAAATAGGTCCAAACATGAGAATACATAACTATGACATTTTATATTTGACAAAGATGCCAAAACACATAAACTGGAGAAAACACAGCATCTTCAACAAAGCATGCTGGATACCCACATGTAGAAGGAAATTGGATCTATATCTTTCACTTTGCACAAAAACAAACTGAGCGGATCACAGACTTCAATGTGAAACCAGAAACACTGAAACTTCTAGAAGAAAACATAGGCAGCACACTACAAGACATCAGTGAAGTCCTTTCTGAACAGGACTCCATTTGCCCAGCAATTAAGGCCAACAATTGACAAGTGGAACCTCATAAATTTAAAAATCTTCTGAATCGCTAAAGTAACAACCAATAAAGTAAAAAGGGAACCCACAAAATGGGAGAGAATCATTGACAGCTATACATCTGAATATATGGAGAGCTCAAAAAATAAAGACAAAACCAAACCTATAACCCATTCAAAAATTGGTCTTGGGACATGAACAGAGAATTCTCAGAAAAGAAGACATCAAGGAGGCTAAGAAATATCTCAAAAAGTTGTTCATAATCCCTAGCAATTAAGGAAATTAAAAAATCAAAATAAATCTGAGATTCCATCATATTCCAGTCAGAATGGCAAAGATCAATATCAAACGCTAAAGAGAATGTGAGGTGGCGGGGGCATCACTTACTGTTGATGGAATTGAAAACTGCTCCAACCCCTGCAGAAATCAGTGGGGAGAACTTTCAAAACTCTAAATCTACCATATGACCCAGCTATACTATCCTTTGATATATGCCTAAAGGACTTGATAGCTTACTCCATAGGTATTGGCTTAGCAATCAATGTTCATTGCCTCTCTATTCACAGTAGCTAGGAAACAGAATAAACCTAAATGTCTTTCTTAGTTACTTTTCTATTGCTGTGAAGAGACACCATGACTCAAGCAATAAAAGAAGCCATTTAACTGGGGTTTGCTTACAGTTTCAGAGGGTAAATCCATGCCCATCATGGTTAGGAACATGACAACAGGCAGGCAAGCTGGCACCAGAGAAGCAGCAGCTATAGAGAAAGAGACTGGGTCTAGCATAGGCTTTTGAAACCTCAAAACTCATCTCCAGTGACACACTTCCTCCCACCGATCCACACTTCCCAGTCCTTCTCAATAGGAGTTCTTCCAACCAAGGATCAAGCATTCAAATATGAGTCTATGGGGCCCATTCTCACTTAAACCACCATGATGTCCTTCAACAGATGGATGGATAATGAAATGTGATAAGCACACACTGTGAAATACTGTTCACTGATAAAGAAAAATAAAATCACAAAATTTGTAGGTAAATGGATGGAATTAGAAAAAAAAATCATGTTGAGTGAGATGACCCAGACCTGGAAAGATGAATGTTCTCTCTCATCTGTGGTTCCTAGCTCCAAGTCTTCAGACGTGAGTATATAGCATGGAGTCACGACCACAGAAACCAGGAGAGTGAAAAGGGGGACCATAAGGGGAAGAGCTAGAGAATGGGATAACAGGATACAAGAGATATGAAAGGAGAAATGACTACAATAGAGGGTGCTTTAATTCAAGAGGGAGGGGGCCTGAGGCTAGTACAGAGGAGAGGGAGGGAAGAAGGTGAAGAAACCATAAGGATGTTTGAAAAGGCTATATGTATCATATTATTAATTAACGATTTACCCCAAATAGCATATAACACATACAAATCTATGTGCATATGCATATATACATAGTTTAAATGAAGTTCTATCACCTGGGCTGACAAAGCTCCTTCCATGAGCCATAGACATGTTATAACAAAAGCCCCAATCCCAAGCATGGGAAACTCTCCTTTTGAGTTGTTGGTCATGGGATTCCAAGATACTCCCAAATAATATAGGCTATTGCTATCACCTGTGTTTGCTTCCCAGATGTTGATGGTAGTCCTTATTGCTAAAGACATCATGTACTTTGGAAAAAAGACCTGGAAGGGACTCTGAGTGGATCTGACTTGAAAGGTTCCTTCCTGAGGGCTAGTTTTTATACTACTGGGACATGTTATACAAGCTTCCAAGAGAGGGAAGTAGTGGATAGTTCTCCTCAGCTGTAATGCAACTAATAGTCCTACCCAACTATAATGCCTAGGAAGTACAACAACCAGCATGCCATGATAATCCTGAAGGTTCAATGGTGGTACACACATGTTGTTAGTAACCAATAGCTCTCTCAATAGGATGGAAAACCATATCTGGTACTGGAAACCTAGAAAACTACCCAAGGGCTAGTGATGTCATGGATCCTAGAGAAGAATCTACCACTGTCCTATTACAGCAAAATTTTTAGTTGTATTCTACCTACTTATCCTTATACTCACAGATAGGTGTAGCTCTCACCACTCATCGAAATAAGCACTTTTTGAAACACTACCAGGCAAGGACCATTCTGAAAAGCCACAACAAAAAGCAAAGAACGACTGGTCATGGGTGTTCAGGTGTAAATGGTATGTCTACAACATAACTCCTATACCTAAGGCTCAGGGGACATTGCAGAACAGGGAGTGGAACACCTGTTGTGACAATGTGTCTCCTAAAAATGACAGGAAAGTTTCGTCCATGATACCTCAACATGGCTGTCTAAATAAGCACAACAGGCTGCTAGCATGGAAGGGGGAAATCTCATGGGGTCCTCCACATTGACAAAGTACTACTAGAACTAAGGAGAGCAAACACTGAGAGCAAGAGCAGTAGACTTTCTTAGGGAGAAGCCCACTAATTGCTTATACAATGCCAAGTTCTCAATCGTGAAATGACACACATACAAGTACACTAAGTGAACTGAGAGGTTACCTTTATACACTTAAGCGTGTGCAAGTAAGTATGCGTGCATGTCGTGATAATAATTAAAGAAAAAGAAGCCATGATTTCCACAGGGAGCAAGGGGTGTACACAGGAAGGATTGGACAGAGGAAAGGAAAGGGTGAAATGATGTCATGTTTAATTAAAAATAAATTTTAAAAAGAAAAAATTAAATGTGTTCTTTGACAAAAAAAGAGTATGAGTCTATCATTTCAGTGAATGAAAAGCATGGACAAAAGTATTAGGAATTCTGCACAGAAGGTGAGTTTTGTGATGATGAATGTTCTCTTAATCCTGGTGAGTGGCAGGCAATACCACAATAGGGGCAAATGAGCAATGAGCTTGGGACAAACCATTCTGCAGCACATTTCTAAGGCTATTTGTTGACATGATTCTACATTGTAAGATAATTACGTCTATTGCTTCTCTTTGGAGGAGGTAGCCTTGAGTGGTTTGGAACACCTTGCCTGGAAAGTGTGTGGTGGGGAGAGACAGTATATGCATTTTTGTCTGCATGTTACTATTTGCATTTCCTTAGCAGCTCATGCCTAAACATTCAACAAAACTATGTGTATTGATGCAGCTTAGCAATTTGGGAAGGAAAGGTGAAGGGGAAATGTCAGGACCAAGACAGGAAGTCTCTTTGCAGTTGTACTGCCCAGTTTTTCTGGCAGAAGGGCCAGGTAAAAGTATTTCATTTGAAGGTATGGGTCATCTCAGCTAAGAAAGAGAACATGAGAGGTGGGTACCAGGCAAATTCTAGATGAGGAAGTTGCGCTGTGCTCTTCTTGGTTAGGGGATGCTCAGTTCGTTCTTTGCACTTCTAGGAGAGGCTGTGTATTCTATTCAGGTTACATTTACTTCTACAAGAGAAGTAGAGGCAGTCTTCAAATATGGCAGAGGGAGGGTGGCTGGAGAGGGAGTTCTGTATGTTCACTCTAGAGTATCTAGCTCATGGCTAACGCTCTAAGATTTGTTTGAGTCTGACTCACACATGCGGGGCTGCTGGTAACACAGAATGTTACTTTGCTTAATTTATCCTAATTTCTGGTTAACATTAATTATTCTGAAGTCCTCATCTGTGCAAGACCTTGAGGTATGTTAAAATATTTTTTTTAACAATCCCCTGTTGAATGCTAAAATTCACAGTTTAAATTTTATTGTTTCCATGGATGGAATGAAAGATTATGCCACTTTTCCTTATGTTGAAACTTAGGTTTGATTTCAAACAGAATTTCCTTGTGTCTAGAAATAATTACATAAGTGGTCATTCAAAAATCCCATGCTGTATTACAAAATATGGTAGAAAATAAGAATTACCTATAAAAATTTTTTTGCAATCCTTTTCTCACAGTGTTTTACATTACTTTTCCATTTCTGACATCATTCGAAATGTTCTCACAGATATGGAACTTTAATTTTCCTCTGCTTGAAAACATGCTCCTGACCCCAAACTGCTGCTTAGATGCCAGATATTAAGTCATTTTTAACCTTCTTTAAGACACTAACACTGCAATAATGCTAAGATGCTCCCTTTATTTCACGGAGTGAGATTAATGGAAGGACACTAATGTCACAGTGTGATATTAGGATGGTGATGACATTGACTGTTATGCTGTGGTTAGAAGTGAGTGAGGGATTGACAAATCCCAACTGTCCTCTATATATCAAGAGGAGAAGAAGGCTCAACTTTTTCAAGTGTGACATCTTTGGAGGGGAATGATGATATTGAGTCACATTGGTAGCCAAATGGAAGAGGAAAATGATTGAGTTTAGTTTTGTTTTACATATTTTCATAAGGTCAATTCAAGTTGTATTGAAATCACTACACTGGCATTTCAAGGAGGGATTTTGGTTTACACTTGAAAAGTGGGGGCTGTAAGGAGATGCATATTAACTAACTACTATATTTGAGGGCAAGAATTCATTAGAGAGTTGGGGAGAAGGGGTCAGAATCTGACTTATGGTAAATATAGACATTTTGGAATGAAGAGTGGAACTGGAAAAGTTAGAATTGTATAAGAGAAGGAAAATGTCAGGATGTAGCTTAATATTATGAAGTAATGGTAAAAAAAAGAAACTTTTAAGGAAGTTGTTTTCTGAGTTTTATTATGTATGTATATATCTTATGGCAATGCTGGATTCTCTTTCAAGACCCATTGTGTGGACTGGTAGATTGACAGCTCAAGGGACCACCTTTTCAGAGCCACCACTCAGACCAGTTTTCCCTGGAATGTTGCCAGTCAGTGACTAACTACAATGGGGGTGTTATTAGAGATGGTTTCTGCTCAACATTGGCTGCTAGGCAACTGTTGCTTGGAGACTCCTCTGCAGCCTGAATGATTTTCTTAGAACTATACTGCTGTAGCTCTTCCCACCTAACCCTCTGGCCCTTACTCCTTTAGTGGATACTGAGCCTGCTCCTGCAGCCTCTGCTGCTCTCTCTTTACTCTTCTCAGGTCTATTTCCCAACATCCCTCTTGACATTTGCTTCTAAGAAAGGCAAGCAGGTACAGGCACCAACTTCAGTTTAATAGTTGACCTGGACAGCTCTGGTAGCCTGAAGCCCTCACTGATATGAACCAAATCCCTGAAATATTTATATTTAATTGATTTATTTTTCCCCCAAGATCTAGTTATTTAGCTGTATTCTACCTTCTAAATTGTATTTATAGTCCCATCTGTGGAAAGATGGACAGAATTACTTTGAGTGTTAACAAAATGAAGGTCTTGTATATCATCCCCACCAATTTCACTGGAAAAAAGTTAAAGGAGTTAATGACTTATCATAACTAGTGCTGATATTAAGAGCAATGTTAAGATTCATCATCAGTGGCTCTGTCTCTCAAGATCTGTATTTCCCACCAAAGCAGAACTTTGAACTTACATTGGCTTGCAAATATTTGAGGAAATCCTCAGTGTGCTTTCATTCATACTTGGAACACAATTCTCTGTCCTTGGTGCTGGAGTATAGAATGGTAAAAACTGATCCTTTTCACATGAAGCTTCTAGTGGCATGGAGAACAGACAGTGCATGAATGAGATGCTACCCAAGCCTTTGTTTTATTTACAAGTCCAATGATATCATCTATATATTCCGACATCTAGTTCCTAGTCTCTAAAATTAGAGTTACTTAAAGAAAAGTACTGAAGCAGGGGTGGGGGTGTTAGGGAGTTGATACCAGTTCCTCTATGAGAACTCAGCTCGCTGGAAGCCCAGCCTTGAATTAACACCCTTGTGACTTGAGAACCATGATTTGATGGATGTGCACTAAAGTCAGTACATTTTAAATGAGGACCAGATTTCAAGGAAGATGGTGGAATATAATTTACAGAGTTTGCTTGACAAACAAAACCAAATATTATAGAAATCAATTAACTTCACAGATAATAGAATTAAATTCTAAAGTTATTTATTTGAGAAGGAAACTTCAATTTATTTGTAGCTGATTAGGACTTTTTAAATTAAGAATTGATCTGTTTTTCATAAAATATATGAATTATGGTTCCCTCTCCTCCATCTCCTCCAATATCCTCACCATCTCCCCACCAAACAAATCCACATCTGTTCTTAAAAACAAATAGACATCTAAACATTTTTAGAAAATGAAATAAAATGAGATTAAAAACAAACAAATCTAAATAGGTCAAAACAGACAAATGAAAGGAAAAGCAAAGAGTCAAAGAAAAAGAATGAGAAGAGATACCCACATTGGCATATGTAAAAATCCCCTAAAAACACAAAACAGAAACCACAATATATTAGTAAAGACTTATAGGTTAAGAAAAAAAATACCCAGACAAAGTATTATCAGACAAAATAACCTCAAAAAATGCCATAGAGTTTGTTCTGTGTTGGCCATCTAATGCTGGGCATGGAGTCTGGCCTTAAGAGCAGTTTGTATATCCAGTGAGACTCCATTAGAGAGAACCAGGTTTTTCATTTTGATCCCTTATCAATTAGAGATAGTTTCTGGGTTTAGAAAGTGGGATTATGTAAACTCTCGGTACTGAGACCCTATCCAGCTCAAACTTCTGCAGGCCCAGTGCATGCTGCTACAGTCTCCAAGAGTTCATATGCTCATTGGTCCTGCTGTGTTTAGACAGTCTTGTTTCCTTGGTGTTCTCTATCTCCTCTGGATCTTATAGTCCTTCTACTACCTCTTCTGTGGGGTGCTGTGGATATCACTCTGTATCAATAAAGCACTGATTGGCCGGTAGCCAGACAGGAAGTATAGGCGGGACTAACAGAGAAGAGAAGAGAGGAAACAGGAAGGTGAAAGGGGAGAGACTGGCTGGAGCCGCAGCGAGGAGAAGGAAGATGTAAAGTACCGGTAAGCCACAAGCCACGTGGCAAAGTAGAGATTAATAGAAATGGGCTAAATATAAGAGTAAGAGCTAGACAATGATAGGCCTGAGCTAATGGCCAAGCAGTTTAAATAATGTAAGCGTCTGTGTGTTCATTTTATGAATGGGTTCGGTCAGGGAACCAGGGACTGGCGGGACTTGGAAGCTAGAGACTGGCGGGACTTGGGAGCTGGAGAGAAATTCTCCAGCAACAGTGGGGTTCCCCGAGCCATGAGAGAAGGGAATTGACGGATATCCCACTGATGTTCTAAGATCTCTCACTCTCTCCACGTTATGCAGCTGTAGCTCTCTGTGTTTGTTTCCATACAATACAAGAAGAAGCTTCTCTGATGATCTATGAGCAAGGCATTAATCTATGAGTTATAATAGATTATCATTGGGAGTTGGTTTGTTCCTGTGTTTTTTCAGCAGACAGTAGTATTTAATTTTCACTTAGGTCCTTGGTCTATCTAGTCTCAAGTTCCTGGCCACTAGAGCAGTGTTGGGGATGGGTTCCATCTCATGGAGAGGGCCTTAAATGGGTTGATTATTCCCAAAAGCTTTATACCACTTACATACCTGCACATCTTACATGCAGGTCACCATTGCAGAGCAAAGGGTTTGTAGCTGGGTTGATATTTACCTTTTCCACAGTATCAATGCAAAGTACCATGAACACTAGTCAGTAAGAGTGAGGGATTGTCAGTGGAATCATCTCAGCTACTCCATGTTCAGTGAGTTGTGTAACTGTTGTCTTCAGCAAGAGGGCCTTACCATCAGTTTGTAGAGAAAAATTGATAACCTTGGCAATAGCCTGGGCTGTTTGAAGGTTCCCAAAGGGATCCCTTTTGGCCAAAAACTCAGTTAGATTTAACCCATTCCCAGAATTGGAGAATTTATTTGGTGATGAGAGATGTTTAGAAGGTACCCTGTCTCCCCCAATATTTGGTGATTTCATTTAGATCACCTTTATATATGTATATATTTTAAGAAACTTCTACTGTATTAGGTTTCTATACAACTTCTTAAATGGTCTTCTGTTTTAGTTGTCTCTCAACATATTCCTCCCTTAACTTCTTCTTACCTTTCCCTACTGTTACAGCACCCCCATCCATCCGTTACCATCTAGACTATTTACTTTTCCTACTGTAATCCAATCCTCCTCCCAGTCCCTTACTCTGTTCCTAATCTCTGTGGTTCTGTGGATTGTAGCCTGCTTATCAAAGACTTAACTACCAACATTCACAAACCTTAGCCCTAAGCCTAAACACTATTTAAATGGCTGTGTAAATGTACCACATTATTTTTATCCATCCATTCATTGATGAGTGTCTAGTCTATTTCCAGTGTATGGCTGTTAAGAATAGAGCAGCAGTGAACATGGTTGACTAAGTCTACCTGTGGTAGAATGTAGAGTCCTTTGGCTATATGCCCAAGAATGATATAGCTAGATCTTGAGGGGAGATCTATTCTCAGCTTCCCAAGGAACCACTACACTGATTTCCATAGTGGCTGTACACATTTGCACTCTCACCATCAGTATTCCTCTTGCCCCACATCTTCACTAGCATGAGCTGTCACGCATTTTTTGTTGATTTTGGCCATTTGGACTGGTATAAGATGAAATCTCAAAGTAGTTTTATTTGCATTTCCCTAAGGAGTAAGGACGTTGAACATTTCTTTAAGTGTTTCTCAACCATATGAGTTTCCTCTTTTGAGAATCCTTTGTTTGGGTCTGTACCCCATTTTTAAATTTAGGTTGCTTTCTTGGCTTCCAGTGTTTTGAGTTCTTTGTATGTTTTAGATAATTAGCTGTCTATCAGAAGTGCAGTTGCTAGAAAACTTTCCCATTCTATAGACTGCCACTTTGCCTGAATGATTGTGACCTTTATCACGCAGAAACTTCTCAGTTTCCTGAAGTGGCACTTATTAAGTGTTGACCTTGGTGCCTGTGCTAATGGTGTTCTGTTCAGAAAGTCTTTTCCTGTGCCAATGACTTCAAGGCCATTCCCCACTCTCTCCTCTATCAGGTTCAGTGGATCTGGTTTCATGTTCAGGTCTTTGATTCATTTGGATTTGAATTTTGTGCAGGGTGATATGCATGGGCCTACTTGTATTTTTCTGTCTGTAGTCATCCAGTGTGGTCAGAAGCATTTGTTGAGGATACTGTCTTTTTCACAGTGTGTATTTCTGGATTCTTTATTTTAAAAAAAAATCAGTCATCCATAGGTATGTGGATTTATGTAAGGGTCTTCAGTTTGATTCCATTGACTAGCATGTCTTTTTTTCATGCCAATATCATGCTGTCTTTATTACTATAGGTCTGAAGTGAAATTTGAGATCAGGGATGGTGATACCAC
The DNA here is from genome assembly GCA_902168325.1 of Peromyscus nudipes. NCBI lineage: Eukaryota > Metazoa > Chordata > Mammalia > Rodentia > Cricetidae > Peromyscus > Peromyscus nudipes. The sequence goes on from CABHPH010125931.1 coordinate 24,690, forward strand.
CAACAATTCCCATATTATTCAGGATTGTTTTAGCGATCCTGTTTTGTTTTGTTTGCATCTCTCAGATGGTGCTTACTTGATTATGGTGGATGATCTTTTGGATGTGTCCTTGGATTCAGTTTGCAAGTATGTATTTTTGCATCTATGTTCATAACGAAAATTGATATGCAACTCTCTTTCTTTGTTGGGTCTTTATGTGGTTTGGGTATTAAGGTGACTATGGCCTCATAAAATAAATTAGGCAATGTTCCCTCTGTCTATTTTGTGGAATAATTTGAGGAGTACTGGCACTAATTCTTCTTTGAAAGTCTGGTAGAATTTTGCTCTAAAACCATCTAGTCCTGGACTTTTTTTTTGTTGGTAGACTTTTAATTACTGCTTCTATTTCATGAGGTGTTATAGATCTATTTAAATTGTTTGTCTGATTTTAACTTTAGTGGGTTGTATGTATCAAGAACATATCTTTTACATTTTGCAATTTAGTGGGGTATGGGTGTTTTAATCATGTCCTTATAATTCTCTGGGTTTCCTTGGTGTCTGTAGTTTTGTCCTCCTTTCTCATCTCCAATGCTGTTAATTTGGATCTTCTCCTTTCACCTTTTTATTCATTTGGCTATGGGTTTGTCAATTTTATTGATTTTTCTCAAAGAGCCAACTCTGGTCCATTGAGTTCATGTATTTTTTTTGTTTGTTTATTTGTTTCTAAAAATACTGATTTCAGCCCTGAGTTTATTTCTTGCCATCCACTCATTTTGTATGATTTCTTCTTTTCTTATTCTAGAGATTTAAGGAGTGTTTTTAAGTTACTAGGATGGGATCTCTAATTTTTTTTTTTAACATAGGCACTTAGTGCTATGAACTTGCCTTTTTGAACCACCTTCATTGTGTCTAAAAGTTTGGGCAGTTTCATTTAATTTTAAAAGTTTTAAATTTCTTTCATAATTTCTGTCTTGACCCTTTTTATAAATTCAACAGTTTATTGTTCAGTTTCCAAGAATTTGTAAGCTTTCCGTTGTTGATACTCAGCTTTAGTCTGTGATGATCAGATAAGTTGTAGGGTGTTATTTCAATTTTCTTGTATCTGTTAAAACCTGCTTTGTGCCCAAGTATGTGGTCAGTTTTAGAGAAAAGTCATGAGCTTCTGAGGAGAAAGTACATTCTTTTGTGTTTTGGGGAAATGTTTTGTAAATATCTGATAGGTACGTTTTGGTTTCTGGTGTCAGTTAGCTTCAGCATTTCTCTGGTTGGTTTTTGTCTGGATGACCTGTCTATTGGTGAGAGTGGGCTACTGAAGTCACCCACTATCAGTGTGTGATGGTTAATATGTGATTTAACCTGGAGTAGCGTTTCCCTGTGTTTGGGTCCCTTTGTGCTTGGAGCATTGATGTTAAGAATTGTAATATCCTTGCCGGGAGGTGGTGGCGCACACCTTTAATCCCAGCACTCGGGAGGCAGAGCTAGGCAGATCTCTGTGAGTTCGAGGCCAGCCTGGGCTACCAAGTGAGCTCCAGGAAAGGCGCAAAGCTACACAGAGAAACCCTGTCTTGAAAAACCAAAAAAAAAAAAAAAAGAATTGTAATATCCTCAAGGTGGATTTTTTCCTTGGATGAGTAAACATTGTCCTTGTCTCTCTCTTTGGATTAGTGTATTGCAGTGTATTTTGCCAGCCATTAAAATGGATATCCTATCTTGTTTCTTGGGTTATTGGCTTGATATCTCTTTTTCATCCTTTTGCTCTGAGGTGATGTCTATACTTGGTGTTACGGTGTGTTTCTTAGATGCAGAAGAAGAATGGATCTTGTTCTCACACCCAATCTGTTATTCTTCTCTTTTTATTGGGTAATTGAGAGCATTGATACTGAAAGTTATCAATGAGCAGTATTTAATGATTCCCATTTTTTTGTTGTTGTGGTGTGGGTCCCACCCCACCCCCACTCCAGCTTTTTGTTTTGATGATCTAAAATTATTTATTCCTTGTGTTTTCTTGGGTGTGGTTAATCTCTTTAGATTGAAGTTTTCTTTCTAGTACCTTCTGTAAAGCTGGATTTTTAGGTAGATACTGCTTAAATTTGTATTATCATGGAATGATTTTTTTCTTCATCTACTGATATTGAAAGTTTTGCTGGGTATAGCCATTTGGACTGACATCTGTGGTCT
>CABHPH010125932.1:0-13634 GCA_902168325.1 Peromyscus nudipes
TGTAATTCCTCCTGATTTCTTCATTGTAATTCCCTCCTAGTTTTACACTATTCCTAGGACCAGCCCATGGCCTCTCTCCTCTTTTCCTTTCCCTACCCTATCACCTTAGTACTTGGCTCCCAAGGCCGTGGTTCTCCCTTCCTGCACCTCCAGCCTTAGGTCTGAGCAGGTGACATAGACACCCTGGGATCATTCTCACTGGTTTGGGGTCTGGTGATGGGCAGCCCTCATGTTCCAGTTCCTAGGGCCCTTTAAGAGCAAGCGGTCTGAGAAGGAGGCAAGGTTTTGCTGGGCCAAGTGCCTCAACCAGATGGCTAAGGCAGTTGTAGGCCTGATGGGTGTGGGTGGTGGAGGGGGTTCTATGGGAGAACCTGATAAAATCATGCAAACTGAAACTGCAAGATAGGAGAGCTTCCTATCTTGCTAATGAAACACTGTAGCAGTCTGGGGTTCCTCTCTTGGCACTCAGTGTGCCCTTCCATCCCTAGCCAGCCTCCCTTTGCCTTGACTTCTCTCTAAGAAGGCCACTTTGGCCATGTGGAGCTATATGAAAGAGGGAACATCAGGGAGGTCCCTGTGGCTTTTCAGGGCCAGGTACTGGGGCAGCAGAATCCAGGGGGCTACTCAGTGGCACTGTGTAGTGGGAGGAGGTTCCTGCTCCCAAAGGTAGTCACAGCTTCCTTGGCTCTGCAAAGATGCAGCTGCCACTGTGGGAACTATGAAGAGAGGGCATGTCCTGAACTGGTGCTAAGAATCCCGGACTCACCCCAGAGCTGCCTTTGACCCTAATGGTAACTGTGGGTGAGTTCATTTCCTTTCAGTGTTTTTTGGAAACATGGGCATCTTGCACTGGCTTCCCTGGCTAACCTCTGGTTAGTAATATTGCCAGGAGCCCATACTGCAGCTGAGCTCTTCATTCCTAGGGGCTTCAGGATAGACAAAGTCAGACTCTCTGCTCTTGCAAAATACCCCATCCCAGCAAGAAGAGGTGTATGAATATGAAACCTATGCATGAAACCGAAGTAGAATCATGAGCTGTGGTCTATTCTGTACCAGCACAGAAGGGAGATTGGGTTGATGGCAGTACTGTATTAGGAAGGTGAGCCATTCTCTGAAGTGTGCATTTAAGTTGACCCAAACGGGAATAATATTCCAGGCAGAAGGAACCGTGAGCAAATACAGTTGTGGTGATGAGCTAAGAGATGATCTCTTCCTTGTTTCTGCCCTCTGATGGTAGTATACAACTCTGATGTCTACCCTGAAACTACATTTGAGCTATGGCTGGGATCCCTGACTCCTGAAGAGTATTACAGAAATGAAGGATTCCTAGTTCATTCTCTACATATATCTCTATCACCATCTCATCCCCAGCTCAGCTCATCTCATCACCGTCTTATCTCTGGCTCATCTCCATTTCCATCTCCATCTCATCACTATCTCATCTCCATCTCCATCTTGTCTCCATTTATATCTCCATCATCTCTGTCTCCATCTCATCTCTGTCTCCATCTCCACCTCATCTCATCTACACCTCCATCCCACCTCCATCTCCATCTCATCTTCATCCCATCTCCATTTCTATTTCATCTCCATCTCATCTCCCTCTCCATTTCATCTCCACCTCTATCTCATCTCCACCTCCATCTCATCTCCATCCCATCTCTATCCCATCTCCATCTTATCTCCATTTCATTTCCATCTCATCTCCACCTCAATCTCATCTCCATCCCATCTCACCTCATCTCATCTCCATCTCAATCTCATCTCCATCCCATCTCCACCTCAATCTCATCTCCATCTTCATCTCATCTCATCTCCACCTCCATCTCATCTCCATCTCATGTCCATCCCATCTTCATCTCCATTTCATCTCCATCTTATCTCCATCTCATCTCTATCTTGTCTCCATCTCAACTCCATCCCATCTCTATCTCATCTTCACCTCCATCTCAACTCCATCTCTATCTCATCTCCTCTTCAATATCATCTCCATCTCCTCTCCTCTTCAATATCATCTCCATCTCATGTCCATCCCATCTCCATCTCTATTTTATCTCCATCTCTTCTCCATCTCATGCCCATGTCCATGCCCATGTCCATCTCTATCTCTATCTCTCTTGATCTCTCTTTAGCTTGCTTTCTCATCAAGCTCTCTCAGCCCTTTCCTAGCACAGGACCTTTGACGGTGTCACTCTCACTCCCTCCACGTCACCTGACTTCCTGTTTTATAAGTATTCCCTGGCTTGCCATCTCTACCTTCCATGAGGTTACTTTTTTCCACACCGGTCTGTGACTCACACATGATGTTTGTCATGATTGTCATTAATGAGTTGCTAAGAGGGGTCTACTGAGTTCAGTGGTGGGTCCTAGCCATTCAGGCATGAGTATCTCATGAACACATATAACCTCTCTATCCTCAGCGTCCTCAGCCTCACAACAGCCAGTCCTTCTTGTCAAGAAGCTCACATATCTGGGAGGGGAGAAGCAGTGTGAATTCCTGGGGTGCATAATCACACCCAGAGTGCAGAGCCTTGTTGGAGCTTTGGAAATGGGATGAAGCCTCACTGGAGACTTTTGTTGTATGAGATTCCATAAAGGAAGGAAGGTCAGGACCAGGGGATTGTGGACTAGGAGGGAGTAAAGGAGGAGTCTTGTATACTTTCAAAGAAGCTGCATGATGGCAGTAAGTCATTCAGAAGCAGGCGGACAGCAGAAGGCTAGAAGTGGCCCCAGACAAGATGTCCTTTTAGGGCTTTTTAGAAGACAAATTTTTCGAATATGTGCCATGGATATCTACTATGCAGAGGGTGTAAAGGGCTGTGGCTCGGGGCAGGTCTGTTGTGGAATCACCTGTGTTCCTACTGCACTGCGCAGCTTTGGAAAGCAGTGTTGCTCTCACTCTCTGGGCCTGCCTCAGTTTCCTCCTCTGTGGAAAGCTGGAGGTTGAACTAGATGATTCTGGGAGTTGAGGCTCACGTTGCTATAACAATCTGGGTAAGAGGAGACTGGTTTAGATGGGACCCAGGCTGGGCAATGACAAATTCTTACTTGACTTAGCCCAGCCATAGTGGAATTCCCCGACATGGGAAACCTTTGCAATTGTGGCACAGTCTAAACATGTGGCCTCCGAGGTCCCTGGACAGGATGAGAAAGACAATAGAAGTTCAGCAGCCACAGCTACTTCTGCCTGGAAGAGACACCAAGTTCCCAGTCACAATCCACTGACAGAAGGATTGCAGAGCTGGGAGGGAGCCCTTTGAATGTTTGGTGGCTTCCAATTATCTCTAACAGTCTGGCACAGGTGATGGTTTATATTGATAGCCAACTTGACAGGACCTGGAATCGCCTAAGATGAAGCCTCTGAGCATGCCTGGGAAGGATTATCTAGATTGGCTTAATTGAGATAGGAAAACCCTCCCTAGATGGGCAGCGCCATTACATGGGTCTGGGTCTTTGTGGTGATTTAAAAAAAATGGCCCCCCAAAGGGAGGCTCTCTGCTCTTGTAAAATACCCCATCCCAGCAAGAAGAGGCTTATGAATCTGAAATCCACCCTTGAAACTAAGGCAGAATCATGGTCTGTGGTCGATTCTGCATCAGCACTATCATAATGGACTGAACCTCTGAAACTGTAAGTGAGCCACCCTCAATTAGATGCTTTCCTTATAAGAACTGCTGTGGACATGTAGTCATGGTGTCTCTTCACAGCAGTAGGAAACTCTAAGGCAGTCCTGGACGGAATAAAAAGGAAAACGTCAACCGAGCACAGGCATTCATCACCTTCTGTGTCCTCAGTGTATCCTGAGCTTCCTCAAGCTCCTAGCATCTTGAAAGATGGTGACCTGTGAGCCAAAATAATCCCTCTGGGGGCAAGCCTGTAGCTGGTGTCTGTCCTGGACACCCTCCCTGATCATATTTCCCCATGCACTGCCCTTCCACTGAGCATCCAGCTCTCTAGAAACATTTGGAACTTCCCTTCCTAGTGGGATCTGGAACTGACCACAGATGGTGTCTTAAGAATGCCGGGAGCCCTCTGATGACTGAAGGGACATCTGTTCTCCTTCTGTCTTGAAGATGGCCGAGTGAATAAAATGGGTGATGACACTTCCAATCAAAGAGGAAATGCTGGGAATATCCAACTTGTCATGCCTGTCGCTCATTCTCCTATGACAGTCCAGTACCTTCCCATGTAAGTATTCAACAGGTATCTCATGACAGACACAGATGAGACTTTGGGATGGAAACCCTCTAAACTATGGAGAGAATTGTTGGGGACACAAGAAGCATGATTTAAGGGTCTTGTCCTTGGGGCAGTTCTAACTCCATGCTGAAACTATTAAGAAAGTCACTATGGCAACACTGAGGATGCTAAGGACCACAGTGACCATTATGCTAGTGTGGTCATGTGCTAGGCACCGGGATGTAGGCCAGGAGTCTTGTAGATGGGATCAACCCTTGAGCCTTAAGGCAGTCTCATTGAAGCAAGAAGTGGTGCCACCAGGATGGGCAGCCACTCTGTCCTAGCCAGCCAGGGTTGTCAGCTGCAGCCTGGGGGCTGTGCCCAGCAGGGTATACTCAGGAGTTGGTGATGGCACATCCTCTGGGAAGCTCTAGAGCCTGACCACAGATGCTGCTTTTCCAGCATGGTCTCAAAGCCTCCTGCTCTGGCTCTTGTCTGCTAAAAGCAGCTTTCTGTTGCAAGTTGCAAGGAGCTCTGGGTCACTGAGGTTAATGGTACTGGAAAAAATAAAATAAAATAAAATAAAAATAAAAACAGAATAGAATAAAATAAAATTAAATTAAATTAAAAACTAGAAAATGTGAAAAACATCCTCCATCTCTTAAAGGTGGTGACCATTTTTCTGTCCTCTCTGCCTCTACCTGGGTTCAAGTTCACATCAATTGCTTGGTTCTATGGAAGCCCCAATGTGAGTCTCCCTGTGCCCACAATTGTACCTATAACCATTGTCTACACTGCTGCCAGACAGCACTTTTTCACACACAGATCTAACACTCACAGCTCTTGGTGGCCCGACAACAAAGGTACTCTTCTGATCTAGGCTGCCAGACCCTGAAGACCTACTTCCTGTCACCATTCAGCCTGCAGTCATAGCGGCCATCATGGCTCTGGGCCACCTCTGTGTACTTCCCCAAGATGCCTCCAAGCCTCTGGTCTCTGAGCCTTTATCCACAAAGTTCTGTCTCAGCTACCTTTACTGACTGCTGGGCCCTGTGTGTCCTACCTATAACCCTAGGGCCCAGTACTATGCCCCCCACTAACAGAATTATAGTAAAGACTGTTGAACATACCAAGTTAAGATGAAGTGGGACCCCTGTGTGGTCATCTTATCTGAGATCTCGAATGAGAGATCTCAGTACATGAGCTGGGTTTAGCTACCCTCATTTAAATGATTTTATTTGATCTAGCTGCCAGTATATTTCAAATGGGAGAACCTACATAGAGAACCCTAACATTTGATTCTCAGCTTAGCAGAGCACTATAGACCCCAACCTCCACCCTTTTTCCAGACCCATGTTATTCTGTCCGAAAATAGGGTCTCCTGTAGCCCAGGATGGCCTCTAACTAACACTATAACTGGGGATGACTTTGAACTTCTGATTTTTCTTCTTCCATCCCCACAGTGCTGGGATGATAGCTGTGTGTCACTCTATGTCTGTGTGTTTTGGGGAATGGAACCCAGGGCTTGTGCATGGTAATCCAACACTCTACCCACTGAGTCACATGCCCATTCCCCACATACACACCCAAGCTTGCGTTCTGCTCTGATGACAGTCATTAAACTGCTTGACGTTTGTTAGGGACAGAGATAATGGTCTGCTCTCCCCCCCCACTTCTCTCCTCTTTTCTCTTTTATTTTAAAAAATCATCTCCAATTTTCAGGCCCTGACCAATTCAAGCCTTATTTTACAAGCAGACATGGATGCGTTTGCCTAAGGTCACATTCAGTAGCCATGTTGGCACTCAGGAGCTCCCTATCTGTGTCAGTCTCTGGTTCTCTGTGTCCTTCCCTTGCCTCTGGAAGCCAAGATACCCTTGTGCTCCCCACATGCTTGAAATCTCCACTGTGGGTTCGGCTTTGGCTTCTTTTGCTCCAAGGCCAGGATGCTTAGAGGGTTCTGAATCTCTCTACCCGCTCTTCCCATCAGAGCCTCAGGATCACCGCAGTGCGCCTGGCTCAGCATCTCATGGACACCAGGCTGTCAGCACGGCCCTTGCCCTTCTCACAGGCTGCATCCAGGACAGATCTACCCCAGGGGGGGACCCTTGTCATGCTTTTATGTCTCCGATTCATTAGGTTCTCTGTCAGCAGCATAAATCAGTGCCCGGCCTCTGCTCACACACGCGGGAGTGTGTGTGTGGGGGGAGGGACACGCAGGGAGCCAATATAAAACTTGGGGTGGGTGGGAAGTGGCAGGCGGGCTTTATCACCCCACTCTGCCCATCCCCTTTGGTGACTTGTCTCAACTAAAGAGATTGAAGAGGGATGCATGGCGGCAAGAAGGAGCATAGAGAGGATTCAGAAAAGGGAGACTGAGGGTAGAGTTACTGGTTTTCCCATAATCCCAGAGATTGCTTCATTTGCCCCCAATTCTATAGGGGGAAAGCCTTCTCCTTTTCTTGTATCCCTGTACATTAGGGGAAACTTCTAAAAAAGGCTAAAATGAAAGGTGATGCTGTTCAACTCCTTGCTGGCTCCCTATTGCATGCAGTAAGAGTCAAACCCAGACTCCCTTTCAGGGTCTCCCGGACTCCTAGGTTCTGCCTTCCTTACCTGCCCTCACCTTCTATAGGAGACTCTGTCTCTTCCCTCCATAGGTTACCAGATCAATTTTCATTTATTCAGCACAGATTCTGTGAGCACTCATAGCTGCCAGGTACTTTTTCAGACCCCTGGGCACAGTGAGAAGACATAAGAGCAAGTGCAAAGGCCCTGGGGTAGGAGGCGGTGTTCACACCACTGCACAAAGACTCATGTGAAGAGGAAAGAGCGAGATAGGAGCAGAGACAGAAGAAGCGGCCAAAAGGTAAGTCATGCAGGTCCCATGGGCGTTGGAAGAAACTTGGGTGTATTCTGAGTTTAGTGAGAAACTTGAAGGCATGCCCAGGACAGCCATGACTGTGGTCCCCACAAAAGCAAAAACTCACTTAAAACATTTTAAGATGAGTTTTTGGTGATTTCTTCTCCCTTTTTGTAATTTGCAAGATTCTCAGTCATGAATCTGGCACATGACAATGTGTGTGGCTATGCCAAAAAAGGCTGGTATGCTTGAGACTTACAGCATAGAGGATCCAAGGAGATGTTGGGGACAATCCTGGGACCCAGAGTGGGACAAGAAGAGACTGGAAGGGCAGCAAAATAAGTTAAAGTGCTTATTGCCATGGGCTCTGTTCTTACAAATCAGCATCAACTGCGTCCAGCCATCCTTCTGTCCAGGAGCCCGGTAGACCGAGCATCTCCCACTGTGCCCTGCTGCTGCCTTCGGTAGTGTTTTATACATCTGAAAGTGGCCCCAGGCTCATGCCAGCATAAACCTAAACCAGAAGGAAAAGCATTCTAACCCTTTCATCTCCAGCACACTCCCAGCCTCTCGGAAGCAGCTGAGGCTCCCACCGGCCTCCTGTGTGTGGCTCTCCTTACCCAGGCACTCTCAGGAGAGCCTTACTCTCTCCTGAAGAGTAGAACTGGCAGGTGCCACTCCCAAATGGCTCTGCTGAAGCCCACCCCGTATGACTGCATTTGTAGATAGGACTTCCAGGAGACGGTAAGGTGGAACGAAGCTGCAGGGCAAAAGTCAAAGGCCTGTAGTGTTGACCACCTTGAAATACGGAAGATCCCCCCATCTCTGTTTCTCTCTCACACTAGAAAGCTATGTGAGGACAGCGAGAAGGTGGCCTTCTGCAAGCCAGGAAATGCACCAGAACCTAGCCAGACAGACCTTGAACTTGGCCTTCTAACTCCCAGGTTCTAAGAAATAGACGTGTGCTATCAAAGTCACCAGATCTGTGGTTCTCAAATACCAGCCAAGCTGACCATGTCCGGGGCTTCCCACCATCAGCAGCAAAAATAGTGTGACTCCACTACATGCATGGCCTGTCTGAGTTCCTGCAGACTCTGCCATCTGTGCTAGGAGTGTGCATCTATACAGGAGGTACCGGAAAGTTACCCACTCCTCACTGGCATGATGGAGAAATAAAAAAACAAAACAAAACCAAAACCCCACACCAGAAGTTCATTATTTTGTCCATGTACCCTCTGGGTTCTCTAGGGCACACCATTTGAGGGTTGTTCTTTTAGAATTGAGCCTTTATTCTTCAGGAAAGCCCTTTCTGGGCTATGTCCACAACACACCCATCTGCTGAGCCAGTCACTCACTCCCTGGTGTTCCTGGATGACCTTCCGAAGGCTCAGTCTGTCTATGCCAGTGTGTCTTGTAAACTCAAACCTGCTCCGGCTGGACCTTCCTACCCTGCCACACCTCTGTAACGGGCTGTGATAATCATGACCTCTTTGTGAGACACCTGCCTGTCCCACCAGGTCTGTCGGATGGAGGTGGAGACTCACTGGGCTCCACACTCTTGACTCTCAGGTGCTTGGGGCATAGGCACCCGATCTAGAGTGGGTGAGTGGATGAATGAATGAAACAATGAGTGATTGAATAAGTGAATGAGCACTAAGTGAATGGCTGACTTCACTCTCCGGCTCTGGCTCCTGTCCCTCTAGTCAGTGATACTATGAGAAAGCACTAAAGTAGCCTGGGACCAGGAGACAGGCCAGGAGTGAGGTGGCCAGAGACTCATGAGCGGGAGCCAGGTTAGCAGTGGTTTTATTAGAGGCCATTAAGCATATGGTCATGATTATAATAAGCACATGAATTATGGCCAGTGACATGTGGGGGAGGGGAAGAAGAAGGGGGAAGAAAGAAATACAGGGAGTTCCCAGAAGCTGCTGGGAGCTAGGCTGGGCTGCTGGTGCTTTTTAACCCCTTCATGTCCTGGGTGTGGCAGTTGGGGAGAGGAGCCCACCAAGAGGGATCAGCTAAGTCTGTGGGTTTCCACCCTGGTCTCTGTCACACTTACCTTGCGTGATCATGAGTGGATGACTTTTCTTCTCTATGGATTACAGGTGAAGGGGTGGTTGCCCAGATCTCAGTTTTGGTTGGGAAGGAGTACAGACAAGCCTGTCTCCTGCCCAGCAAGAGAAATGGGTACCAGGGAGGATTCTTGGCCAGGAAGATCCTAAAATCCTTTGATTGCCCTCCTTCCCACAAACTGAAAGTCATGTTCATTGCTCTTGGGCCCCTAGAGCAGGGACCACTGATGGTAAATGGGGGAGGGGAGGGAGAGGGACTGAGACCTTGGCCACCAGACTAGGGAGGGTCAACAAGCCCAGATGCTACATCTGAAAGGAACAGAAAAGCCTGGAGACCGAGAGACCCGCTCTTAACCTAAGCCCGGTGACCTTACACCCTGATGACTGGGTACCATCTTTAATAACACCTTAGCAGGGCCAAACAACAGGTGGCAGAGCCAGGTGAGGACCCAGGTGGGCTTAACTCTCCAATCAGTGCTCACTCCCCCTCAAAACCCCTATGATAACTGCCTTTGATGTAACTGTAGAGTTGGTAAGTCCTGCCCTGGAGAATGAGGGAGGGCCCTTGAGAGGCCCTTGAACCTTGGGTGGAGAATAGGGTGGGTTCAAATTAGCCTTTATTTTTATTTATTTATTTAGTTAGTTAGTTAGTTCTGTCCCCAAAGAAGGTGGATTCTATGATCCTGTGTTTCTGGAGGCTCTAAGTTTTGTTCAAAAGCAGTCATTCATCCCCTTTCTGGTTCCTGGGGAATGGGCTGTCTTGACACTGGGCTGTGGAAACTCCAGGCACCCCCATGATGGAACTCTCTCTATATGGCCAGGGCTCCTTCAACATGGCAGGTTGTGTCTTGTCTGAAGGGGCTCCTGAAAAATCTTGGCCCTCCAAGGACCCAGCACTAAGAAAGCCATAGCGATTGTGAACAAGGATGCCCTCACCGGACCCCTGTTCATTTCTTGTGTCTCCAGGAGGTTTGAACATGTTCCCCCCAGGTTTCTCAAGCTGCGAATAAGAGACCTCATGACCCCCAAAGTCATGACTTGGGTTCTTGAGGATGGTTTCCCCTTTCTGTGCCTCAGTTTCCACTGTTATCAAGGCCAGACACTCCTGTTTTGAAGAGCTGTTTCCAGGCTGCTAGGCCACAGCACCAGCTGAAGACTGGCCAGAGATTCTGCTGACTAAGACAGATCCACCAGGGCTGCAGGTCTTGGCTGGATCCCACCAGGTGGGGGTGGAAAGGAAGGTGGAGGACGTTTGCATTCCGGAGGCCTGGGCTGAGAACCAGGCCGCCCTGCAGAGTGATGGCCGCAAAGGGACCCACCAAAAGATAAATAAGACCAGTCCGCGTGAGCGAGGCTCATCTTAACACTAAGCAGAGAGGCCTCAGCTGGACTTGAAAGTCTCCGGCCAAGATGGATGGGCTGCTGCCCAGGAGGGGGTCGCAGGGCGCAGGAGATGAGTGATGGGGTGTCATGACGCCATCCCCACCAGTCAGCCAGCCAGAGATGCAATCCTCTGTCCGGCCACTGGGACATGTGCAGGGCCTGGGATTTATGGCTTCGTTAGAGGTCTGGGGAGGCCAGGCTGCAGGGGAGGTTCTCATGGCAACCTGGCTGCCCCCTGCCTGGTTTCTGCCCTGAGTTCCTTCAGAGTGATGACCACAGAGGGATCAACCCTTTGGAAGGTGAATCAGACCAGGTCATGGGGCAGTGGTGACTAGGGTCACCCACTGAAGAACGGAGCCAGCTCTCCTAACTCAGGGCTGGGCTTCAAGAACTTCTGTGTTGAAGACACAGGTATCTGCTGGCCCTGCCTGTGTTTGCCATACCCTTGCTTGCGCCCACATAGGGCCCGGAGTCTGCAGTATGGCGCCTTGGGGGAGTTTCACCCATAATGTCGCATGGGCACCTCAGAAAACTTCCTTTGTAGGGCAAGGGGCTCTCTTCTTCCTACTTGTCCTTACCAACCTCTTCCTAAGTGACCATAAGAGGTCCTCTGAGGAAGGAGGAAACCCTTTTCTTCTTGACACCTAGACTTAGGGATGTTAACAGAATAATTCATTGGTCTCACTCTAGAGTCTGCCCTGGGTGGCTTGGCCTCTTACTTTTATACAACAGAGAGTCATTAGCCAGGATTTGAGCATACATCATCTGAATCCAAAACACAAAAGGGAGTGAGTAGTTTACTAATCACAAGCCTGGGCAAGGAAGTCAGGAAGCCTGAGAGATTTGCTCTCTGATCCTGTTTTTCTGCATTTACCACCCACTGTCCATCCTTTGCAGGGCCTGGACTGTGGCTCTGTAAAGGTCCTCCTTTATGGTTCTCACAGTCATTCTGTGATGCTCCACAGATGTCCACCACCCTATTTTATAGACAGAAGACACCAGGGCATGCCCTGCCAGGGCCACAAAGAGCAGGTGGCTATGCTCTTGGGTGATCTATCCTCTTTTCTTGGCTCTTCAGCTGTACCCTTGTCTTCTTCTTTTTAGGGTAGGCTCAGCTAAGGAGGGCAGATGTGGGTGATTGCTAGAACATTGCAGTTGGGTGTCCGGTCTTTTCCATTAGAACTGGAAGGACCCCCAGGCAGAACCCAAAAGTGTTCCATCTCATCTAGTCACTCCTTTACCTAACATAAGGGCTGCTAGTTGAGCATCTACAGCACTGAAATAGTTTCTTATGACAAGCAGATATTCTTGTCCATAGAGCAATAGGGCAAGAGAGAAAGGGCTGGGATTACAGCTCAGCTGGTAGAACGCTTGCTTGCCAAGTATGGACAAGGTCCTGGGTTCAAACCCCATCAGTGAGGTTACAAGTAGCTCACACCTGTAATGGGGAGGTGGAGTCAGGAGAAGCAGAAGTTCAAGATCATCCCTGGCTATCTTGGGGGTTTGAGGCTAGCCCTGGATACATGAGACCCTGCCTCCAAAACTAAACAAAACAACAGTGAAAACAAAGCCAGCAAGATGTCATAGGGGTAAAAGTGCTTAGGGCTTGCTTCACAAGCCTGATGATTTGAGTTAGATCCCCAGAACCCATAGAAAGAGAGAACTGATTCCACAATGCTGTCACCTCCGCACATGGCTACCTTCTCCTTGCACCCCTCCCCTCAAATGATGATGATGGTGATGAAGGTGATGATGGTGATGATGGTCGTGGTGATGATGATGGTAATGGTGATGATGGTGATGGTGATGATGGTGATGATGGTGATAGTGGTGGTGGTAGTGGTGATGATGGTGATGATGGTCATGGTGATGATGGTGATGATGGTCATGGTGATGACGATGGTTATGGTGATGATGGTGATGATGATGATATCCCAGTGGGAGAGACAGGCGGTGGTGGTGCACACCTTTAATCCCAGCACTCAGGAGGCAGAGGCAGGTGGATCTCTGTGAGTTCGAGGCCATCCTGGTCTACAGAGCAAGATCCAGGAAAGGCGCAAAGCTACACAGAGTAACCCTGTCTCGAAAAACCAAAAAAAAAAAAAAAGAAAGAAAGAAAGAAAGAAAGAAAGAAAGAAACAACTTCAGAAAATAATAAACTCATTCTGTGCTAAGTTCCTTTGCTCCCACCTCTGCTCAGACGTTACCTCCTCCAAGGGACCTCCCCAAAACCCTAAACTATTACCTGCCAGTCTCCATCTTCTTTCCTTTTTTTTTTTTCCCTGAAAGGCAGCATAGCATTTTTGGTACCTGACTATGTAATACTTGTTTTTCTTCTATCTTGGTTAGGGTTTGAATTTGAAATGCCCCCTACAGCCTCATGTTTTAGTCACTTGATGCATCTGGTAGTTCCAGTTTCAGAGGTTGTAGCACTTTGGGGAGGAGGTGATGGTTCAGGAGGGCAGATCTGCTCCTGGATCCTGGCTCCATCTCTGCTTCAAGCCCACTAGAACGTGGACAGCCTTGGCCTCACACTACGGCTGCCTCTGGCAAAGCCGCTCCATCATGCTTTTCCACCACGATGAACTGAAACCTTCGGAAACTGTGAGTCCAAATTCACATCCCCCCTGTATGTTCTGCCAGGTATTTTGGTAACAGCAGCAAGGAAGCCGCTAATATGCCTAGAGGTTGGGAGCCGGGGCCATTTCCTCCGTCTCTAGTACCTTGGCATGCTCTTAAGTACTTGGAGCACATTGGCCGAGTGAGGATTGAATGAATGAATGAATGCTACAGAGAGGGGATGTAGGAGTGCTCAGAGGTCAAAGAGAGAAATCTAGCCTAGCCAGGTCTGGGAGAGGGACTCCCAGCATAATAACCGAGTTCAGACTGAGCCCCAAAGGTGGGGGCGGAAGAGCCAGAAAAAGAGACCAGAAGAGTTTTTCGGGCTGAGGAGCAAAGACACATGTAGAGCTCAGGAAGGCATCAGAGCTGCTGGGTCCCTGTTAACGTTCTCACATGGCATAGCCGTGGTAAGCCGCCTTGGGGACACCTGAGCAAGGGTCACTTTCCTCCAGACCCTTAGATCTGCTGTCTGACCTAGAGCTAGTTAACACCTCCCTGACCCTCAGACTCCTCATCA
>CABHPH010125934.1:0-32920 GCA_902168325.1 Peromyscus nudipes
GACAGGGTTTTTCTGTATAGCCTTGGCTGTCCTGAAACCTGCTCTGTAGACCAGGCTAGCCTCGATCTCAGAGAATTGCCTACCTCTCTCTGCCTGAAGTGCTAGGATTAAAGATTATGCACTACTACCATCTGGCTGATATTACTACTTTTAATTAATTTTTTTTAAAGGGGAAAAAAATCATCTTTGATTAGGTTTTGAAAAAAAAAAACAACTTAGATAGCTCCAGTATACAAGCCCATGGTGATGGGAATGGGTAGACAGCCTAGCCTCAGAGGTACCACTAACAGTGAATAAGCAAGCACCTTCGGGAACTAATATCATTACCTATAAAGTGGCCTCAGAGATCCAGAATAATGAATAAAATTTGAAGTCAAATTCCTAGGTTGATCTAATCCAAATATACCTAGTTTTCTGACTGACCTCAAAGATAAAGGGTGCCATTTTTTTTGCCTTTTAATAACTCACAGAAGTACGGGTGTTCCATGGCCTCTTTGGCAGTCAGTCTCTGTTGATGGTCGTACCGCAGGAGCTTGTCAAGAAGATCTAGGGCCTCGGGGCTGACAAGGTGTCTATTCTCACTATGGATAAAGTTTTCCCAGCGCTTTCGTGAATGTCTAAAGAAAAAAAAAAAGTGAATCATTAGTATTGAGACTAAACAACAAGAAAACTCCTCTAATAGACCTAACATAAACAAACCTTTAGAATACTGCACTTCTTGAAGCAGCTGATCTCATTCTTATCTGTACCTACTTCAAATAGGCTGTATCCCCACACCCTGTTGCCCCCAGTTATAACCATGGCGTACTGACATAAACTGCTCAGTCATTAGATGAGCAGCATCTATTTAAAACATCTATACCTGAGTGAGAATTTGTTCAGTATTTCTGGACTATTCCCATGCCTATCTTTTCATCAATTGCAAGTGAGGCCTGGTGGTGACTAATGATGCATGGTCAGTAGATATATTTAGAAGCTGGCTTTAGAAATAAGTGCTTTCATAAAATAATGTCTGAAGACCACCAGGCAAATATGTACTTGTAACATACTGCACTGAAGCTACAATCCTAGCACCCAGATTGAGGCCAGAAGAGCTACCCAGCAAGACTTTGTCAAACAAACAAACAAACAACAAAACAAACAAACAAACAAAAAACCTAAACCACAAAAACCGGCAGAGTACCTGAAAATTCAGCATGCCTTAATATTTATTATATATAAAACTTACTTCAAAAATAAGCTATTCACTTCTTATTTGAAGAAGCATAGTTTTCTAAAGATTTTCCATCAAAATAAGCATATGCAGGGTGGGGAGATGGCTCAGTGGTTAAGAACACTGGCTGCTCTTCCAGTGAACTCAGGTTCAGTTCTCAGCATCCACGTGGTGGTGCTTAACTATCTGTAACTCCAGGTCCAGAGGACCCCTTTTTTGACTCTGCAGATACCAAACATACACACACAGTGCATATACATGCACACAGGCAAATCATGCTTACATATAATATAAAAAGAAATAAGCTTTTTAAAAAGGACATGCTTTGACCAAATAAACATTTTTTTCTGTAACATTATGATTTTGTTTTCCATTTGCTTCCACAGGATCTCATGATTCCCAGGCCAGCTTCAAACTCAATGATCCTTCTGCCACAGCCTCCCAAGTGTTGTGATTAGAAACATGCACATCCACACATGGCTTATTTTCCATTTTTCTGTTGATAAATAGGCCAAGGCAGGTAGAATCTCTGTGAGTTCAAGACTCGTCCTGGTCTACATAGCAAGTGAGATCCCACCTCAATAAATAAATAAGTAAATAAATAAATAAATATCAATACTGATGTTAGAAAAGGGAAAGAAATTGGATTTTGTCTAATCTTCCCACTTCTGAAATAGAGCAAAGTGCTTGCCCCTCCCTCCCTCCCTCCCTCCCTTTCCTTTCTTACTTACTGTCCCAAGATATCATTGAAGTGCGGATCTAGGTCTATGTGGTACTTCTTCAGATACCCATACAGTTCATCTGTCCCCAGAACCTTGGCAATTCGAACAAGCTGAAACACAAAACAAACTGACCAAACCACCAAGCACAGAGCTTCCTACGAGCTTGTGAGGAATCAGGAAATTCCACGCTGAGCACTCAAATCTCTAGGGCCGGAACAGAGATCTGAGTCTAGGATAATCAGAGACTCAAGGACACAATGCTCACACGAGTGCAAGTTTCTGAACTGCTTTTAAAGGGTTAACCTAATTTAGATGCTAACATCTGTGGGGACACTGACCAAAGAACTGGAGTCTGATTTTGTCAGACAAAGAGGAGCCTTACCTTTTAGACCCATCTTGAAAGTTCACCACAGACAGCATTGTCTGTCTCTGAATGCCTGGTACCCTCATGTCCACACACACACACACTCAATGCCTCCTTCCTGTCCCAGAAGTTATTTCCCTAGTGACGAAGAAGCAGGGCTGAGTCTGCTCACCTGGTCATAGTTGTCCTGCCCATGGAAGAACGGCTCCTTTCGGAATATCATGCTTGCTAACATACAGCCCAAGCTCCACATGTCCAAGCTGTAATCATACATCTGAAGGCAGCGAGGATGGTCAATCAGTCAAGGATGGTTAGAAACCCTGGTTCTCATATTCACCTGACTTCTGAAGATTAGCCCTGACTTTTAAGGCACTAGAGCCTTAACATACTAGGCAAGCATCTACTATCAAGCTCCATCCTCAGCCTTTCTATAGTTATTTTAGAAATAAAAGTCATTCCTTTCCCTTAAAAAGAAAAAGAAAAAGAAAACAAAAAACAAAAAACCATCAAGAGACTCAGCTGGTAAAGGCTGTCAAGCCTACTAACCTAAGTTTGGTTCCAAGAACCAATATGGCAGAGAGAACAAGCTCCTGAAAGTTGTCTTCTGACCCCACATGGCTGTGGCACAAGTATGCTCACACATATGCACATAAAGAATTTTTTTAATGTAGCTGAGAAAAACCTTTAGAATAGAAGAATAACTGGGTTTTGAATGCATCCAAATTGACTACAGAGCAACCAGGAAAACCCCTAAGAGAATATAAAAATAGCTCAGAGCAGCTTCACCAACAAGTTCACCTGATAGTCCACAAGGAGCTCTGGTCCCTTGAAGTACCTCGAGGCCACTCGAACATTGTACTCCTGAGCAGGATGATAGAACTCCGCCAGACCCCAGTCAATGAGTCGGAGCTGGGAGAAAGACAAGACCACACAGAATGCAAAAGGGCACTTCAGATGCCCACGCTTATGACGAGGCCACACCACAGTTCTACGACAGGTAGCTGGTCACACAGAGTGTACCCACGAAAAACTACACTTCAGAAACTGCAGATGAAGTCATTTCTGGAGCAGAGTACTTGGAATGGTTTTTACTCTCCAGGTCAAAAGTGTTCAACCGTTTTCCATCTCCATGCTACTTACATGCGGAACACCGCCCCCCCATCATTCATAGCTCTTAACATCAGCTCTGGGCACTACTGAAGGACTTATGTGCATACCCCACTCCAGAAGAGAAGCACTGCTCTAGTTGGTCATTAAGCTAACACTGGCTATGACAACCAGAGTTGGAGAGACCCAAGTGTACTTTTCTTAGGGCTAGTCAGATTGCTCTAATGGTCGCGAAGAAGCAAAACAGAAACCACTGCTGTCGTTTCTTCCTGAGACCCTTTGAACACTAAAACCAAAATAAAACCGGTGACCATAGTCAAGGTCACTGTGCACTTTCTGGAGACTAGAGGAGTCACAGTAACGCAGTCTACGGAAGAGATCAGTGGTGGTCTGCAGACACCACAATGCTATTGGACAATGTTTAGGTTTTCCCTAAGCCTTCAGCAAGGATTTGGTGCTGCCTGGCTGGATTGGTACCTTTTTCTGTTGGTGATCTATCATGACATTGTGAGGTTTCACATCCCTGTGCATGATTCCCTTGCTGTGGCAGTAATCCAGAGCCTAGTAGGTAAGAAAGCACAGAGAAAAGTAAGCAAACCCTCTACCACCCCCAACACAAACACATTTTTATTATCTGTGACACTTTAATTTGAATAGTCTTAAAAAGGGCAGCTTATTGCCTTTAAGGAGAGAGAAAAAAGATGTTCTCCGTGGACACCACAGCTGGCAGCCAGTAGGAAGGGGGTTGTTGACGATCACGCTGAATGAAGGTTGCTTTAAAAAGGGAATGAGAGGCCAGAGTGTGGGACCTCAGAATCCATGTGGGCATGAAGAATGACATCTTAACGTATCTTTTAACAAGGCAGACTTAAGCTATGTGGGCCATGTGAGTTTTCTAGATTAAGAAGCATTTACATTTTCGTCAAATATAAAACCTGAGCCAGCATTCAAGAATTACCATTACTACTCTAAGAGAGAAAATGACTTCCTGAAATATAATCAACATGAAAGGATTTAAGTGTTGAAAGCCAAAGATCTCTAGGAAACTGAGAGCCGTGTAACCACTGCCACCAGGTCTGGAACTTTCCAGTATCTCCACAGTTCCCTGGAGCTCATTCTCAGTTAATGCCCATGCCGAGCTATTCCCAGCCACTGGTGAATCTGCTATCTATTCTAGAGATTTCTTTCTGCTGGACATTCCTAACGGCACAGTACTTTGTCCACTTTTCTCACTGAGCTTATTTATTTTTGAGACCGAATCAATTACGAACTTACTAGTTTACTGACTTGGGTTGTTTCTACTTTTGGCTGTTGACAACAATGCTGCACTGAACAGTCATATGTCATTTTTTGGGAGGTGTGCATCTATTTATCTTGGGTACAATTTTTAGGGGCAGAAGTGCCTTGTATGGTAACTTTACAATTTCTAAGGAACTGCCTGCTTTCTCAAATCCAACACATGATGGATGGTTCCAGTCTTTCTACATTCTCACCAACACTTGCCATTATTTTGTTTGTTTTTTTTTGAGACAGGGTTTCTGTGTATCCCTGGCTGTCCTGAACTCACTGTGTAGACCAGGCTGGCCTCAACTTACAGAGATTTGCCCGCCTCTGTCTCCTGAGTACAGGAATTAAAGGCGTGCGCCACCACTGCGTGGCTGTCATTGTTACTTTTTTCTTTTAGTTTCTCAAGACAGGGTTTCTCTGTGTGACTGCTATGGCTGTCCTGGATCTCGCTCTGTAGACCAGGCTGGCCTCAAACTCACAGGGATCCGCCTGCCTCTGCCTCCCAAATGCAGGGATCAAATTCGTGTGCCACCACCGCCCAGTCACTGTTCCTTTTTTAATTTCAGCTATTCAGGTAGGTTAAAGTAGTAGTTCAATGTGTTTCTGATTTGTATTTTATTAGTGATAAAAAAATTATGTGTCATGTGTTTATTGATCACTCTATATTTATATTGCCTTTGAAGAAATGTAGATTTAAATTTTTATCTTTAAGTTTGGATTAATAAGCCTTTTTCCTTTTTATTGTTTACACAGCTCAGTCCAGGCTGCCCTTTACTCTCTCTGCACTCAGACTGGCCTCAAAGTCAGTATCCTACCTCAGACTCCTGAGTGTTGGGATTATAGGCATGCTCACTACATCCAGCTTTTCCTTTTTTTTTTTTTTTTCTACTACACCCCCGACCCATACACTCACAGCTCTTAAGTCTTCTTTCCCATACACACCATGCGCCACCTTTGTGAACTCCACAGTTAAACCCTTTGGCTTAAAAAGCACTGGAAAGCTTCAATAAGCCAGAAAATCCTTCACACGGGGGCTATCCTGTGTTCAAGAATGTTCAGCACAATACCTGGCGTCTACTTAGTCTAAGTGTCCGTTGTGCTACTAGATATCCAGTACCTCAGGCTGGGGAACTAAGAACACATGCCAGGCATCTTTATGCTGGAGGTGCATTTAAAGGGGGGGGGGGGGGGGGGGGGGGGGGGGGACGGTGGTGGTGGTGGTGCACGCCTTTAAATCCCAGACTCAGGACGCAGAGCCAGGCAGATCTCTGAGTTCAAGGCCAGCCTGGTCTACAGAGGGAGATCCAGGACAGCCAGGGCTACACAGAGAAACCCTGCCTTGAAAAACGGAAAAGGGGGGGGGGGGAAGACTATCAGCATATCAGCATGCACAAAATGCTCCCTGGTCTGTAGCAACAATAACACACAAGGTTTGATGCTTTGAATTTGAATTTGGAGAGTGGGCAATACAAAACCTGGGGATAGAGGTGAGATATAATCTCCAAAGAAGGGAATACTAGAGGGAAGGGGCCTAAGAGCACTTTTTGGACATCCAGCATCTCCTCTACCAGCCTGGTCCATCATTTTCTGCAGCAAAGGTAGCAATCTGTAGCTGCGGTGTGTCTCAGAGTAGCCGCTAGCTACAAAAGGCCACTAAGCACTTGGCAATGTGACTAGTATCACATGGGTAGAGAACAGAATTCTTAAGTTTTGCTTAAACGTCTACCATAGATCTAAGGACACTTGGCTGAAGGCTTACACATAAAAAGTCTAGTATCATGGAAACTCAAAATTTACTTTACAACAGCTGTAGCAAGATTCCATTGTGTGGTTGTGCCTTCTTTCAACTGGCATTTTGTTTAAGAAGTATTTCACAGTTCCCACCCAAATCCCATCTCAGCAGTTTTCTTATGAAACTAGGGTCCATGAGGGCACATCCCCTTGAATCTGAATCAGATCACATAAAGCCCTGGGGGTGGGGGAGGTCACTGATCAGTCACACATAGCCTTCAGCCTCAGTTTCCTTTACATTTGCTGAAAATGTTGATTTCTGCCATTTTACCTAGTCTTTGTCAAAGATTTAATCCAGACAATACCTGGGAAGTGAGAAATAAATGAAGGCCAAGGTTGAGGGGAAAAAAGCAGTAGTGATTAATTCTTGGCAGTGTTCACTGGCCAGACACCCTGTGGGGCTCCTAACATACTTTAAATTCCCTGAAGAGATACTTCACTTATAAAATCTGCTACAGCTTCTGATAATTCATTAGCAGGAAGAAAGAATACTGCTACCACTAGACAGTAGCATGGCCCTCAGCACTGAGGACAGATGTGCTAGGTTCTGTCTTTATCCAGCTGGTACTTGCTAAAATCTACAAACCTGAACACTGACTTCAATGAGCACTGTGAGAAATGGGCAGTGGCTCTCAAGGGTACATGTATGTGGCTTTCTGGGATGAGCCTCTAGGATACAGCTTGCTGTTCAGAGCACTGCAGACCTCTTCCTACTGGACTTCTAGTCTGGAGAAGACACAGTAAAGGCGGACCACATCAAGCTCTAGTCTACCCTTACCAACCAAAAGGAAGCTCAACAGACACGGTGTGAATTCCAAGCCCACCACTCTGACTCTAGCAACAGGCAGATCATTCAAGTACAAGTCTAAGGAGAAGCATTCATTTCATGGAGCCAGTTCTTCAAACTTCACTCCCTTGTCCAGCCTTGTCTCAACTGGCATTTTGTTCAAGCAATGTTTCACAGTTCCCACACAAACCCCATCTCAGCAATTTTCTTAACTGAGATCTACAACCACTACCCCCCCTTCCCCAAATTTTTACAATACTCTGTATTTAGTTATTTATTTATTTTTCTTCGAGATAGAGGTCTCACTTTGTAGCTCTGGCTGGCCTGGAACCAGGCTTGTCTTGAACTCAAGAGAGCCTTCTGCCTCGATCTCCCCAGTGCTGGGATTTAAAGTCATATGCCACCACGCCTAGTCAATTCTTTATTTATAAAGCACTTCTGGGGGTAGTTCATGGTTCTTACTAGGTTCTTAGTGATTACTAAAAGGTACATGTACCATTTTCAGAATGCTTTATTTATGTAAGTGTTTTCTTAGACAAATGAAAACATTCCTCCATCAACTGATAATGCTTCAAAAATTTTTTTATTACTTGGTATTTATAAGCCATTTAGAAGGTCCACTTCTCTGGATTAAGTGCTAGGCAGTGCTTGGGCATCAGGGGTATATATTCTCATATAAGAAAGAGATAGTAAGGCAGTTTGAAAAAAATGGCTGCCAATTCCGTAGACATCCCTCCACACGATTTTCCCATTATGAAATAATAATCATTTCATACCCTTTGAGGTCAAGGACTGGCCACAGGATTGACTTTTGCCAACAGGGTACTGGCAAACCAGCAGAGGCCAAGTTGAATTGTTTACACGTTGAGGTCTCCATTCTTACTGCTATTTGAAAGACAGGACCTTAACTAGTCCAGCAACTCCAGCCTATATCACAGATACATGAATGAGGCTAACACAGACCATTCTGTCTCAGTTAGGCAGACTTGAATCTAAAAAAAAGTTACCAGACTAACTCATGAGATTATGAGCAATAAAAAGCCATTTTAAAGTCTTTAAGTCTGAGGTGACTTTCTTCACAGAAAACACTAGGATTAATTAACTGGCAAAGAAAAAACTTAACTGCCAAAAAGAGCCCAGGGGGTTGTGAGCTTTGTATAATGGCCCTGTACCCCTTCTGGCCAGTCTTCTAAGTTTTACTGAAAATCTGTGAGGTCTCACAACAGAATTCTTATCAGAAGTTAAGTCTCACTAGATTCTCTGGGTATCAGGAAATATTCTGCTTGAATTCTGTCTTTTCAAAAACTTCTTAAAGGAATGAGCCTGAAAAAAAAAAATGCTACTTACTTTAAGTAGTTCATACATATAAAACCGGATATCAAAGTCAGTCAGGATCTGGTAGAGTTGCTGAAACAGATTTCAGAAAAGAGAAAGTTAATTTAGTCTGACTGTATCTGCTATTCTAAACATCGGCATTTCTCTGCAAACTTAGCTACAATGGACACCCACGCCTTCACTGCCTGACCTGGAATGGCAAAGATGAGGAGTCCGACATTCCACCTTGAGTAGAGAGGGAAACACTTCAGCCAACTTGATCTTTACTACTTACTATCCACAATTCTAACAGCCACTACCACACTGCTGTGAAGTCTACGCTGTCTAGCTGTCCACATCTAGCTGAGCCCACCCAGCACATAGCACACCTGAAGACCTTCCCGCTGATGTGGACTAGTCAGAGGAATGACGTGGTTTGTAAAGGGACAGAAGAAAAATGAGACACCAAGACTTTTTAAAAACCTATGTCCTCTGTTCCCCACCAAACAATTCCAGGCTGAAAAAGATTTCACAGGCAACAACTGACATTTTTTTTTTAAAGGAATAGTAGAATAAGGCATTAAAAATAAAAAGGCAGGAGTGTCAAACACAATCACAAGACAAGCTAACATACTCATGGAAACTTTCATTACTGATAATCCAGAGAACCACCTCACGGGAGTTTGAAATAAATTTCAATTTCTTGGAGCAGAGTTGCAGGATCATTAAAGTCCCACAAGTGCCGTCAGACACTATGCATTGCCTTTGATAGTAGGTCAAGTCCAAGTAAATCTTTCCCTGTCAATCTCGGCAGCATTTTCTATAATTAAAGTTAATTGAAACGACTTTAAACTTTTCCTTTATTAGAAAAAAGAATCACACATCACAGGGATGCTCCAAGGAGCACAGAATGGTTACACTGAGATTCTATAGAGAGTAAACTAAAACCACTTATCTGCAAATATGACAAGAAACTAACAAAAACACAGGTTTAGAAGAAGAGGCCACACCTCCCCTCCCCCTTTAGGGAAGAGTAACTTGCCTTTCCAGCTTAGTAGGAATACATAGCTCTATCTAGCAGCCCCAGACAGCTGCTGGCTCAGGTCCACAAGTTGCTGGGTTGCTAGGGGCTGAGCTGTACTCAAGCACCCTTACCCACTATTTCTGCCAAGTAGTTTCAGCTTCCTAAGGACCAAACCCCAGGCTTCTGTCTCCCCAGCCCTGTGCTTCAAGGCAGGTTTCTTAGCTAGTACTTGTTCACAACTGGCAACCCGAATGTATAGGTCTAAGCTTTAGATACCAACTTGGGTGTGAGAGAGATCAATCACAGAGACTGTGCTAAACACTGAACCATGAGGTCAATAAATAGCCCAGAAAAAAGAAAAGATCAAATTCGTAAAACCTCAGAATGTTAGGATTTTTTATTTCTAGAAAATCAATATGGGCTATTTTATTTGAACCTTTATCTATAAAAGGCTTTTCCTCTTGTATCATGTACTAGCTATACCAATCATCGTGTAAAGGGCCTAAGGTATAAAAATAAATGTCCTTGGACTGTCAACAAAGTATTTCTGACTATTCCCACCAGTATCTATTTTACTGAATATGAAAGACATTACCTACACAACAGCGCTTGGACCTCTTCCATCACAAAGCCCTGAATGGCTGGCCATCACCCAGCCTGACCTCCATTTTTCCACAAGTTCTTTGTGGGATAAGATTAAACTACATCTGGACCAAGTAACCTCCTGGGCTTATGATTAAGGCCTCTCCAGGGGCCAACCTGGTTTCTTCTAATTGTTGTTGCTCCATTCTCCACTGCAGGCTTCAGGAATCACTTTCTTTGAAGACATCAACATGTACCTGCTTCTCCATTGTCCCTTTCCAGTGCCCCTCTCCAAACCATCCCATCAGCTTTCTACACAGAAACAGGGGTCTCTCCCTTCTTTGAACCCTAGAGGCCATGCTCTCCCTCTATGGCAGTGGTTCTCAACCATCCTAATGCTGAAGCCCTTTTATACACAGTCATTCATGTTGTGGTGACCCCCAAATATAAAATTACTCCGTTGCTACTTCATAGCTATAATTTTGCTACTGTTATGAATGGTATGTAAATATCTGATATGGGACCCCAAAGGGGTCCCAACCCATAGGTGAGAACCACTGCTCTAAGGTGTTCATACACAGTGAGACTCTCAGTTGCCCTAAAATTAGCACCAGGTACTAGCAGTGATCTGGAGTTCTGAAGGTAAATCCTCACTACTGTAAACGTGAACTTGCTACCTGCCTAGAGTCCCATACCAATGTTGCCTGAGTACCTGGCTATGTACATATGAGGGAAACAGCTGCCCTCAACTGATGGTCACTACTGTGGTGATTCAGGATCTCTGAACTCTCCCCACCTTCCCAAGTGCCATAAATCCATTGCACAGCTGTACCCTACACTCATTTTCTCCACCAAGCTCTCAAGCCAAACCCTCATATAGCAGGACAGCAGGTCTAGCTCCTCCACTTCCTTTTATAATGCTCACCAGTTAGTGGAACAAAACAGAACCTATCTTCCAAGAATTAGAGTCCATGTTAAATGTCCTAAGAACCACACTTTCCCTCTAGCTATGTAGAGAATATTATTAACCAAGCAACTGCAGAATACTGGCAGGAAGTAAGCTTTGCTCACATTTGCATAAGAGACTTATGAAAAACAAACCAAGCTATGTTTCCTGGAAGATTATGGGCTCACAAGTAAAAGTACTTGCTACCACGCCCAACAACCTGAGTTAGATTCCCCTAGGACCCACATGGTACAAAAAACTGCCTCCCACAAGTCTGATTTATACACACACACAAAAAAAGATTATGAAGGTAGTAAGGAAGAAACCACTTACCTATTCCAGTTCACCCGCAAGGCTTCATACACACTGGTGTTTCCCTAGAAATCAGTTCTACTACAAGAGTAATCTAAGGAGCCTGGTTGAACATGTCTTTGGCTTTTAAAATAAACCCTGAAACATGTGAAGAGGAGAATGGCAGACAATGCAACTTAATAACCAGGCTTGAGTCTCCTGTGCAAAGTACAGACACCCAAGGAATGGCCACACTCTTAATGCATGCATGCAGAACTTCAAAGATGCTAAAAAAGCAGGGCAGTGCATCACAGCCAGTCAGATCCCACACAAAGTCCTTGCCCAATGGCTGCAATTCAAGAGGACTTCATTTTCTATGGACTCTGACCCAGTACACAAGAGCACAGGTATGAGAGGTATGAGAACACGGAGCAAGCATACACAGTTCAGTCTACACCAAGAAATCTCAGGGCTCAAATGGAGGAAGACCAAAAAGGAGGAAATATAAAGTGAAAAACAAGTGTTATTTCATGCTGTAGCCACCCATTTAGATACTGCTAACATGTAACCTTAAGACAGAAACAAAACAAAACCCCCCAAAACCCAGTGTTTTGGAAATTTAAGGAACTAGAACACATTTTCAATCTAGCAAATACATGTTACAACCTGAAAGTGTCACAATTCTTACAAGGAAACGGTAAAATGTTAATGACTTGTAGCTAAGGTCCACTGGTCCCTCTGATGAGGAAACCGTCCAGTCTCTAAACCCCACAGGACCAGCCAGCACAGGGTGCTACTCCTCAAAAATATCAAGGTGGGTGAACCACCACCTTCTCAGGAATGAAGCTCAGTTTAGTCTTACCAATATTCAACGTTCAAATGATGTCTTTTACTTAAAACTTACGTTCATTTTAATTTATAATATTCTTTTTTTTTAAATTGTAACATTCTAAATGTATAGATAACTGACATGTCTCAACAGATACCTTTTCCTTTAGACTTGTTCTGAGACATGGTCTTTCTACACAGCTCAGGCTGACCTAGAACTCACTGTGTAACCCAAGTTGGCCTTGAACTTAGATTCTATCTGGTCTCCTAAGCATTGGGAGTACAGGTGTGTGCCACCACATCCAACTCTCACTTGAGACACTTTCAAGTTGAGGGGTATGCTGTTAAGTGGTCACACTAACTCTCAGAGATGACTTTGCCATTTCTTTTTAAAGTTCTGTCTTTTTAAGGGCCACTATGTTTCTTTTACTGTTTTAACACTGACAAACAGAAAACAACCTGTGGCTTTAAAGGGGAACTGACCAAGCTGGCACCTCTACCATGAAGTGAAACATAGGCAAAAGGAGAAAGGAACCATCACGGTTTAAAACATAACCCACTGGCCGGGCGTTGGTGGCGCACGCCTTTAACCCCAGCACTCGGGAGGCAGAGCCAGGTGGATTTCTGTGAGTTCGAGGCCAGCCTGGGCTACCAAGTGAGTTCCAGGAAAGGCGCAAAGCTACACAGAGAAACCCTGTCTCGAAAAACCAAAAAAAAAAAAAAAAAACAAAAAAACAAAAAAAAACAAAAAAAAACAACAAAAACAAACAAACAAACAAAAAAAAAAAACAAAACCCACTTTAAATCACAAAGCAGACATCAACAGGCCCCAAACAGCCAGCACTATCAGGCTGGGTATCTGCGGCGCTTGGGACCAAAAGTTGTTTGTTTTTTAAGACAGAGTTTCTCTGTGTAGCCCTGGCTGTCCTGGAACCAGGCTGGCCTCAAAGATCCCCCTGCCTCTGTTGGGATAAAGGTGGTCGCCACTACCACACTTTGTTTCCAATGTTGGATATGGTATTTTTCAGCTTTTAGAACATTTGCATATAAATAATGAAGTATCTTGGTGACAAGACCCAACATAAAATTCATTTATGGTTTTGTTTTGGAGGCATTTTTATTTTTTGAAATAGGGTCTTATGTAGTCCAGGTTGACTTCAAACTCTTACTCCTTCAACTTCTGCTTTCCAAGTGCTAGGATTAAATGTCCCAGCCACATCTGGACAAAATCCAAAATCCATTTGTGTTTCATATACACAGAACAAAGGCAAATCCAAACCTTTTATTTTTTTTTTTTAAAGAGACAGGGTCTTACTATGTAGCCCTGGATGGCCTCAAACTCAGAGAGCTACCTGTCTCTACCTCCCAAGTGGTAAGATTAAAGGCATCTCATGCAGTTCATTCAATATTTTAAATAGTTCTGGTCATGAAACAAAACTTTCATGGTGTGCTTCCCATTTTCTACTTTGTGGGATGATGATGATACTGTGCAGCACTTCACATTTGAGATTTGTAGACTAGGGATGCACAACCTGGATATATCCTATTTTCTGGACACAAGTACAATCAAATTAGGAGTCAACGATAAAAGAATTTTTGAAAAGCCCAGTTGATCTTAAACCATATACTCATAAACATATAGCTCTAAAAGTCATGGGGGCAATAGTTACTGAGAAAGTTCTGAAAAAGGTCATGGAAGTAGATGGATTACAGTGTAAATATCTAAACTTCTTGGATACTGTGGCTAACACAGGAAAATGCTAAGGTTCCATTAACAGCCCATTCAAGAACCAAGTACAATAATGTCCAGCTAACTCCAAGATGACTCAGCAAAAAGACAAGCTAACAATGGGAGGGAAGGACAGATGTAATAGCAAGGGCGTCAAAACACCGAATGGCCACTCAAAGTGCTGAGAGGTGGCTGATGTGCAAAGTCTGGGAGAAAAACTCCTAATCCAGTTTAAAGTGCGCATTTCCTTTTTCTTTCTTTCTTTTTCTTTTCTTTTTCTTTTTTTTTTTTTTTTTTTGGTTTTTTGAGACAGGGTTTCTCTGTGTAGTTTTGGGGCCTGTCCTGGATCTCACTCTGTAGACCAGGCTGGCCTCGAAGTCGCAGAGATCTGCCTGGCTCTGCCTCCCGAGTGTTGGGATTAAAGGCGTGCACCACCATGTGCATTTCTAATTAAAAAACTATCATCTAACATTGACAAATAAGAAGTTAGGAGGAGAGCTGCCTAGATTTACACACTGTATATACACTTTCAGAGACTATGATGAGGAAAAGCTGCCCAAACTTATTTTACAAACGCAATATCACCTAGATATCAAAATGAGATGTCTGCATAATGAAAGGAAATTTACCGATCAAAACTGATTATCAACTGGTCCAAAACAACAGTGACTGAGCCACGTGAGCACACAGCACTGCTGCTTTCATTCTGTTGTGCAGTACTGGGGTGGAACCTAGGGCCCTGTGCCATCGGGACACCAGTGCTAGGTGAACACACAGACCAAGCCACAACACAAGCCTTGTCACGGCTACCACACGACCCTGACATTCAGCCAGGACAGACACTCTCTGGATATACCTTAAAGCCAGTTATTAATGCACTTCCCACTAAAAGGGAAAAAGATGAAGAGAAAAACCAAACTTTCCCATTCAGGCAGACAGTACAAAGTAAAAAAATCCTTACGGACATAAAGACCAACAGACTGCTCATTTGTGACCTGTCATCCTATCCAGAAAAGAAACTAATTATCTAAGCACCATCATTTATCCTTCCAAAACACACTCTACCTGATATTTAGTGTTCTTTTAGGATGACCAAAATAGCATGGTTCAGTAATGAAAGGGGATTCCCACCCTCTGCTGCGCCTGAAGGTCCTCTAAAGTAAAGCAGTTACAGGCCCGGGAAGGAGAACTCCAGAACTGAGAGACAACAGTAGGAAGCCAGAAAACATGTTCATGGACTTAACAGCCTCAAAAAGCTGGAAATTCAGCCAACAGTGAGGAGCCCATAAGCACAGAGCTTCAAACCAAGAAGCACAGAAAGGCCCAGACATGGACTGAGTCAGCTATGTCTGAAAGAGAGCAAACAGCAAGTTGGAGACAGTCAGCTGTGAGCTGGCGCACCAGTACCACTGAGATCTGAGTGAGATTGCATAGCCCTCTACTGGAGACCCCAACAGCCCAGCGTGTCCTCAAGACTGCCTGCCCTTGAGAGCATTACTCTAAAACAAGAGCAGCAACTAAGAGAGCCAGACAACGAAACTGTGAAGAAAAACAGGTGAAAGGCATGGGGAGAAGATGCAATCGCCTCTGTGAGCAAACAGACACTACATAAAGCCTAGAGGAGAGGACTCTATTCTAAAAATCCAGAGACTGAAACGGACTTCTAAACACAACCAAGTCTAACATCTGAATTATATTCTAGACAGGGAGAACAAGAGAGGGGCGGATATCAAAGAACACTGACACTATGGAAAGCCATGAGCTTTCAGATGGAAAAGGCCCAGCAAGAATACAGAATAAAGGATGAAAGGAGCCCACAGGAAGGTACATGTCTGAACATTCAGAAGACTGAGAACCAAGAGAAATTCCTAAACATTCCCAGAAAAAGAAAAGAAACTCTGTAAGATCAAAGAGGAGGGGCTCCAGTGCTGACATTGGAACAAACACTTCAAAACTGAGGAAATCATGAATTTCAATGTACAATTACACCCCAATGAAGACGTAAGTGAGGATAAAAGATATTCTCAAATACCCAAGTCTCAAAACCACCGATCTCCACAATTCCTTTAAAAAAGCATCCATTAGAGCACCTACATCTTCAGAATACTTCCTTTAAAAGTTCAGAGAAACAGGTTTCCCAGGATGTTAGAATTCCTGTCAACTCCCCACAGACCCCTGATACAGCACCTGGCAGACACCACTTTTGAGAAACACAAAATGCTGAAGCCACACTCACTTCACCTGTAAGGGAGTTGTAACAACAAAGTATTTGTTACATACAGGAAAGGGTGCATTGGGTATAAAACTCACTACTCATTTTAAGTAAATGCATCTTCTTTCCTTAGTTTTCATTAGATACTCTTAGAGAGATTACCCAAGAAAATGATATGTGCAAGTAAGGTTGTTTCATTTCACCTGCAGCATGGACGCTGGATACCTGCTCTTCAACTGACAGATGGTTTTATCTCTAGCTTCTAACTCAGCAAACTCCCAAGTGTCTGATTCCTTGCCAGAGGGTTGTATTCACCCTCAAGTCCTCTCATACCCCTGGAAAATCAACATCACTGTTTCGTTTTTTATATATATTGTTTTCAAACTGTGTTCTAAAAAAGGTTTTCTTTTTGTACATCTTAACACCAGAAACCTCATTAGTAGGTTCATGCTTTTAGTTTCAACAAAACAAATTCATGAACCAAGTTAATGCTGCACATGGCTGCTTACTTCTCTAATTCTAGCACTCAGGAGACTGAGGCAGAAAGGCTATGATGAATTCCAGGCAAACCTGGGATAGAGTGTCTCAAAAATGCTTCAGCTGGGAACACTGGCAGACACTTGTAATCTTGGTACTCAGGAGCCTGAGGTAGGAGGATAAAGTCTGAGGCCAACCTGAGTTGAACAAGACACTATCTTAAAAACTTCAGGCCGGGCGGTGGTGGCGCACGCCTTTGATTCCAGCACTTGGGAGGCAGAGGCAGGCGGCGGATCTCTGAGTTTGAGCCCAGCCTGGTCTATAGAATGAGCTCCAGGACAGCCTGGGATACACAGAGAAACCCAGTCTCAAAAAACCAAACCAAACAAACAAGAAAAAACTTCAGTATAAAATAGTATATCCTGATCAAAATAAGACAATATAAGTACCCTAGGACAGGGTTCTTTGACAACAGCGACTCGGAAGTAGGTGTTTGGTATCAATTGCTTTGGACAGAGTGTATGAACACGTTTAGCAGCTTCAATCCAATGACTCCTTCACAGAAGCTCTGTATCCACTTATCTTTTCCTATCAACAATGGTAGATCTCAAGAAAATCAAAGTTAATGTCCACTAAACTGTGCTGTATAAAACAGGGATGTTACAGATGAAGCATGACATCTCATATTACAGACGAGAGGACCCCACAGTGCAGCTAACTCCTTAAGAAAGCAAGTCAAAGGGCAATGAGTAACTTGTCAAAATTCAAGAACCCCAACCATGGTCTGCACTATTTGGGGTCCAAGCTGCCATCTGACTCACCAACATCATCCCTGATTGCTTTGATTTTAAGTTCAAGCAGTACCCACTCCACCCCCACCCACCCCTCATTAACCCCATGCCAGAAAGAAGCATACACACCTTAAAATCTGTATTATTGATATATTCAAATACCAAAGCTGGTGTCTTTGACTGAAAGAGAGAACAGTGATTCTTTTTAGATACTCAGACAGTAATAAATGCAATTTGTAATGGCCCACCCTCAAACCTCACAGACGAAAAAGTGGGTTCTCTCATTAGAGACAGCCCGAGTTTTTTTAGATTTGTTATTCATTTATGTGTTTGTGTGTGTCCATCTCTAAAGAGACCACAAGAGGGTATTAGAGCTGGAGTACTAGGGATCTGAGCTCAGGCTAAGCAGCAAGCACTCTCATCCACTGAGCAATCTCTCTAGCCCTAAAAACCTGTTTTGTTGTTGTTGATGTTGTTTTATTTTGAAGTACTTACGATGTCTGGATTGCTTCAAAAAACTGGGAAAGGGGGAGGTGGGAGAGGGGTGGGGTTACAGGTTGGCATAAAGGTGAGTACTGCTCAGTCCTAACACAAGATGCTCTGTATATATTGTTTATGTCTGTGTATATGTAAAGTTTTAAAAAGGGAGATAGTCCTGGAATGACCCAGCAGCAGTCCTGATTAATCTACTAGTAATTTTATTAGGATTTACACTCAGCAACATCCCAAGCTGCTATCTGTATCAGGCGCTGCACACTCTCATCTTGGTTTAGCAAACGAGATGCACCTGACACAGTTTTCATACTCTGTTAAGTCTTTTCAGGCTCCTAAAAGATCATCTGGGCTCAGAGGTGAACATCTATAATCCAACTTTTGAAAGTACTGTAGCTGAAGAGACTCCTCAGTGGGTAAGAGTTTGCTGCACCCATGCAAAAGCTGGGGGCTGTAATCCCCAAGAGATGGAGAATACCCAGAAGCTCAATAAGCAGTCAGTCTGAGAAGACTCTGGCCTCAAAACACATGTACCCCCACTCATCTGCACAAGGTACACAGCATATAACATATATGCTCCACACAAAACTCAAGTCACCAGAGTCTTTAATGAAGTCAGTAAAGTGTTTAGTTCAGTACTTCCTGTAGAAGTCTAGAGCTGCAAATGTCAGGTTTATTTAGGAGAAATAAAATCATGCTAACTGGCAAAAATAGTGTTTCAAAACTGGGAGAAAAGCATGGGTTTTAAGGGTTATAGAAATAAAAACTCATCTCAAAAATCTTTATTGCTGGGAACTTTAGCTCAAGGACAAAGCATAGGTTCTTAGGGAGTGGGTACAGCAAGTGTGTGTGTGAGAACATGCTTGCGTGCCTCCCCCCACTCAAGCGTGCGCATTCTTACCTGGGCAAGAGAGCCCTAGGAGCACTGAGAACAAATGGATCTAACACTGTCCTCAAGAATCTGACCTTTCTACAGACTCAAGTAAGCCTGATCCTCTCAAATCCAAGGGCTAATAAGGTTCCCTTTCTACTTCCACCTACATTATTCAAGACTAGACTTATGAGGCGAATATGTATGTGTCTGCTATGTGCAGGTGAGTACAGTTATTCAGAGGCCAAGTGTCTGTTTCCTCTGGAGCTGGCTCTTGGTCACTTGACACAGGCGCTGGGAATAAAACTCAGGTTCTCTGGAAAATAACAACCGCTCTTAACCACTGAGGCACCTCTCAAGCCCTGCTTCAATTTTTTGCTTAACTCATGCATTACACAAACATGTTAACAAATTACAAATATTAAGTCAGGTATCAGTAAGTTCAGCTAACAGAGAGGGAGAGAGGAAGAGGCAGGGGAGGGGGAGAGAGGGAGGAAGGAAGGGGGACACATACACCATTTGTCCACCATGTGCAAAGCCCTCAGGTTTAGTCTCTAGTACCATCTTCTGAAGTCTTGTGTCCCAACAGGGGTCTCTAGCTCAGGTTAGCCTTAAATCCCCTATGCAGTTGAGAACAAACTTGAACTTCTGATCATCCTGTTTCCATTTTCTGTGTGCTGGGATTATAGACATGCATCACCTTGCCTAGTTTACGCATTTCTAGGGATCAAAACTCAGGGCTCATTCATGCTAGCAGGCACATACCAACTCAGCTATAACCTAATTCACATTTGTGTTCGCTCACTCTCTCTTTCTGTTCTTTAAATGAACAATATCAATTTTTACCTCCAACCTTAAGACTATACAGTGTGTGTGTGTGTGTGTGTGTGTGTGTGTGTGTGTGTGTGTGTGTATTCTTAAGTGGACAATACCCATTTTAACCTCAAACATTAAGCAGTTCAGGGCTAGTCACCAATCTGAACTAAGTAGGATGGGATATATTATTTAATGAAATCAGTTATAAAATGGTGCACAATCACCCCTTCTCAGTCTTGATCAGGGTCCAAAAGAAAAATCTTTCCTCATGCTGTATTACTGTGCAGCTGGGCAAATTACTTAGCCTTTGTAGACTTCTGTTTTCATACAGTACAATGTCAACAACAGCAGTACTGATCTCTTGGATCACCGTGGGGATTAAATGGTGTGATAAAGCTAAATACTCAGCACAGTGCCTGGCCTACAGAAGGCTAGCTGTTATAGTAGGAGGACAGCCTCAGCATACAGAAGCAAAAGACCTGCTTTTCTGCTTCCATAAAACTGCCATAGAGAATAGGGAAATAATCTCAGATAAAGCAGGTGGACAAAAGAAACAGGATACAAGTGGCACCCAAGTGGATTTTGTAAGGATAGAAGCTTAGCCAATCAAAAATACTCTGTCACTTTTCCCTAGGGAAAGGAAACAAAAGTAAACAGCACCCCTAGAATAGGTCAAAATTAAGCATGTTATTTGATATATTTTTAGAAAATTTATTGTTGTGAATATGTATGTGCATGTATATATGTAGGCACATGGGCCGTGGCACAAACGGAAGTCAGGGGCCAACTTTGTGCAGTAGGCTCTCTCTATCTACCCTAGTGTGGTTTCTAAGGCTCAAACTCTAGTCACCAGGCCTGTGTGGCAAGTGCCTGTACCTACTGAGCCATCCTGCCCCAAATCAAGCATTTTAGTTGTAAAATATGCATATATTTTAAGTTGTACATATGCAACATGAGGCTCCTTGTGGTGGATGCAGAACTAGAGACAAGCATATGAAACAGCAAGGTTTCTTTGTCAAAGGACTGGTGGTCTGGGACCTGCTTAGTTCTCTACACTAGAATCAACAAAGATTTCTAACCTCAGGCTTACTAGAATGAGGTAAGATAATGCAAACTGGCAGTGAGAAGCTTCAGGGGGCTAAATCAAAGAAACAGGCAATAACAGCTAATAAATCAGGGCAGGGTTCTTCTCTGTATATAGATTGCATTTAGTGGTAGGAGTTAGCTAATCACTGGGCCATGACAGTTGTATGGTTTTTAGACCCACTTAGCAGTCAACACTAGTGCCATCAGTCCATTATGCAGCGCCACACAAGGCCCTGGGTGTTAAACAACACCCCACCCCAATCCACTAGCACACTCCCCAGCCACCAGGCACCTACCACAGGGTCCTTTACAGTGTCAATCAGCTTAATGATATTTGTTCCACCACGAAGGTTCTCCAGAATCTTAACCTCTCGTTTTATCTTCTTTTTCTTCACTGGCTTAAATACACAAGAGTAATCAGAAGTGAGACTTCTTTTGAAGTTAACATAATAAATACAACTTTAAACAATGTTAAGGCAACAGCATGGATCGTTTGCTGTGTACTATGTTGTGTTAAAGAATACACTTAAATTAGATGAGAAAAAGTGAGTTTACCCATTGTAAACTTTTAGGTTAAATAATTTGCAGTTTATAGCTTATGTGGCAAGATCTTTAAGTAGTTATATCTAGGGCATTCAGCAAATTTGAACATCCATGTCGTATTTTAAAAATAAATGCATGCTTACTGGATTACTGCCAAATGTGTTATAGCTCTGAACAGCTGTAGATCATGGACAAAGGGAAAAATTGAAACAAAATGGCCAGACACTTGCTCTTCCAATGAGTTACATGTAATTGTGTCTTTAGGGGCAAGAGCCAGTTCACTGACATCAAATTACAAACTTGTTTCCAAGCTGTTGGCTCCCATTTCCTGTTGCCACTCCCACTTCCTTAATATTTAGGATCAAATCAGCTCAGAGCCAGGAACTCTCCCAATAGATCTCATTCCTAGAGAGAGAAAGTTGTTGGCTCAGCAAAGGAGAAAACTGATCTCATCCAGCAATGACTACTAACTGCTAAGCCACCAACCTACAAGATGGGAAATTAAAGGTCTTCTTAGAAAGACTCCATTATATATATATATCATTTCCTGTCTGAAATAGGATCTGAAGTCAACAAATTTAAAAGCAGTTCTGAAAAGGCAAGTGTGTCATAATCAATGATCTGCAAGTCACTCAGGACAGCGAGAGACACACGTTAACTCTCTGACCTAAGTCCATTCACCCTCAAAAAGCCTCTAAGCAGGAAGGTCAGCAGCAGAGGAGCTATTCACACAAGGTCACAGCTAACAGGAGCAGAAGCAAGGGTCAGGCCGGGCACTCTGACTGCCTGGCAGCACCCTCTTCACCTCTGGATTTTACAAGGGAGAGACTGCTAAGGAAAAGGACTACCTTGTTAAAACACTGTTACTAAAATAGCAGAGGCAGAGAGAGGCCCATAGACTTTCCATGAAATGATAATACAATATCTAAAATGCCTTGGGCTGGGAGGACTGCAAGATGGTTCAGTAAGAGTGCTTGCTGTCAAACCTGATGACCTGAATTCAATCCCTAGAACCCACAAGGTCGGCGGGACCCACTCTCACAATCTGTCCTCTGACTGTCACACGGAGTGTGCGCTCCCTCAATCCAACACACAGCATATATAAATGTACTTTTGAAAGCTCAGAGATAGTAAATAAATAACCTCTTGGTTACTGAAACATACCCCTGAACAAGAGCAGGGAAGGTGGGCTGGCTGGAGAAATGGCTCAGCAGACAGGAGCTGTGCAAGCATGAGGACCTAGGTTCAGATCCCCAGTGCCTGTGTAAAAGCCAGGTGTGACTGCAGCTTGCTGGTGGCCAGCCTAGCAGAAGGAACAGTGAGCTCTAGGTTCAATGAGAGTTTGTCTTAAGGGAGTAAGGTGGCCGCGTGGCAGTGGCGCCCACCTTTAATCCCAGCACGGGGGAGGCAGAGCCAGGCAGATCTCTTTGAGTTCAAGGCCAGCCTGGTCTATAGAGCAAGATCCAAGACAGACACCAAAACTACACAGAGAAACCCTGTCTTGAAAAACACCCCCCCCCCACACACACACACAAAGGGAGTAAGGTGGAGGGCCATAGACCAGGACACCAACACTGTCCTTTGGCCTCCACCAGGATGCACACACACCACATACACAGCAGAAGATGAGAAAGAGAGCACAGCACCACCTGCAACAGTGCACACCTGGGGAGCATGCGGACTGTGTGCTGGCAAGCCAGCTGCCACAACACTTCTCCACTCTGTCAGGGTTCCCAGCACACAGATGGCTAGGGTACCTCTTCCCTATCTCTCCCAGGAACCTTACTTCCTTGGTCTCTGTAATCACTGACCTCAATGTTTGGGGGAAATCAAGTACCATACAACCCAATTAAAAACAGCCAGGGAAGGACACATACATGGCAAGTAGCCTCCAGGCCTAAAAAATGACAACATCGTGAAAGTATGGAGCAACTAATTCATATTTAAAACAGAAGACAACTGAATGTAACACACAAGCTGAGACTGTCCTTACAGTGACAGTGCTATAAAGAAAACTAGCAAACATGAATAAAAACCATAGACTAGGTAATAGCACTGGCTTAATGTTGATTCTCATTTTTGAACATGATCCTACAGAACTGTGTGAGAAACCAGTTTTAAAGAAAATACTAAAGTACTTAAGGATGACTGTGATTTACTCTCAAAACATGTCAGAAAAAGCCAAGATAATTATACTATATCTATGTACACACATCTGAACACATATATTTGTCTACATAAATGTGGTTTATATGTGTATATATGTGGCATGTGTGGTATATTTATGGGAGGAAAACAGAGAAGGATAAAGCCAATGTCAGCATTTGAAGAATCTGGTGAAAGACGTCTGGAGTTTGTTGTTGTTTTAACATACATATTTTGAGACAGGGTCTCTCTATGCTGTCCTGGCTGTCCTAGAACTCACTATGTACACCAGGCTGGCTTCCAACCACAGAGCCCCACCTGCTTCTGCTCCCCAGTATTGTAATTAAGGCTATCTGGTGACTCTTATAACTTTGTTAATTCTGAAATTATGTTAAAAGACAAAAGTTGGCTGGCTATCTTCTATCCATCCAAACTCAAGTAATAGCACTCCTGTTCAAATGCCTGCAGCCAAAGCCCTGTACAGTCAAGACAGCCCTTCTGCTCCTGACAACACCCTCAACAGGGACGGCCAGCACACAGTGCTTTTATGTCAACGCCACTTTCTCCAGCCGCGCTGTTCCTCATCAACACAGGAGAGCAGCTCCTGGAACCCAGAAAGACTCAACTGTTTTTCAGGTCTAAGGGGAACTTACATTGCAGCTGAAGCACATTCTGATGCCCCCAAACTTCCCAGAGCAGAGTGGGGAACAGCTGAGCAACTCTGAAATGGTCCAGTGGAGCCCATAGCAGCTGGAGTCCTCAGATGCTGCCAGATACCAAGAAGACTCAAAAAAGAAAGTGACCCACAACCCGGGACACACCCCTCCAAAGCACTAAGCACCAGGCAGCAAGCAGCTCCATCAGCTTCCATGTACTGCTCTGAGCCTGAGGAAGATTCCAGAAGCTAACTACTGAAGAGCCTGGAGAGTAAAGGAGATCTTTTTAATTCTACAAATGGAACCAGTGAGCAAAAGAACATTTATCAGGGAGGATTACCGACACCTTTAAAAGCTTTGTAAGTTTTATAGAAATACAGATGCTCTGACTCTTGTATAGAGCATATTCCCACTGGCCACGGTTAAACAGCATGCAGAAACCACCTCGAGCATGCTAACAAGGCTCGCACTCATGTGTCTTATTCAGATGGTATCTAGTTCAAAGATTTAAATGGCATTGGTTTAGCTGTTTTCCATATTGAATTTTTTTTTTTATTCAAAGTAGATAAAGCAGCAAAAAAGTGAACTTGCCATCCTCCTGTCGCAGCCCCTAGAGCACTGGATCACAGGTGTATACTACCATATATGTTGAGAAAATATTTAAAGGAAAGAAAACCATTAAAAAGTTTTAACTACAAAAACTTATAACATTGAAAATGTTTTAGATGTACACTCCAAAGGTGTAAAGAGGACCAAGTGTCTGTTCTGAAGGTTTTCCACGCATGAAGGGCAGTGCTGGCCATGCGGAAGACCCTTGTTCAAAGTGGCCCAAGGGTAAAGAATGTCTTGTCTACTTACCCAAATCTAAAAAAATTTATAACAAAAATATGTTTGTGACACACTGCAGAAAAGGAGACGTTCACAAGACTCATCAACTTCTTACTTATCCCAGAGCTTCGCTCCTTTAGAACCAGTGCTGAGGACAAGACAGTATTAATTGCAATACAGTATTTATTAAGGGTACTTCGCCAACTTTTGCTTACAAAGGGGGTGGGAATCAGGACCTCAATCCTTTCCAGTAAGTATCAAAGGCAAAAGCTCTTCTAAATTTCTTTCCAAGTTCAACTAGACTGATAAATTCAAGACAGACAGTAATACAGCCACAACTTTCATCCCACTATCAAACCAATGGCAGCCAAACGAAGGGATTAATCCATCACTTGCAATGAAGAATTTAATCAACA
Organism: Peromyscus nudipes; assembly: GCA_902168325.1. NCBI lineage: Eukaryota > Metazoa > Chordata > Mammalia > Rodentia > Cricetidae > Peromyscus > Peromyscus nudipes. The sequence goes on from CABHPH010125934.1 coordinate 25,319, forward strand.
ATGGGTGCCAGAAATGAAGAATGAGGAGGGAGGGAAAAAAGCTAGTCGGGCTGACATCTATTTCCTTATTTTCAGACATCTCTGAAAACCACTACATTGGACCTAAATAAATATAACAATGTTATTCACAACAACTTTTCCTCTAACCTTTCAAGTCTCATTCTAATCACACTACCAATTCCTCGAGGGGAATTATTCTCAGAACCAAAGAAGAAAAGCAAAGTATCAAATCCAAGTGACAAGATATTAAGAAAACTAAGCCTAATCCCCGCACTCAGGAGGCAGAGCCAGGCGGATCTCTGTGAGTTCAAGGCCAGCCTGGTCTACAGAGTGAGATCAAAGACAGGCACCAAAACTACACAGAGAAACCCTGTCTCGAAAAACCAAGAGAGAGAGAAAGAAAATTAGTTAGTGTGATGGCACATACCTGTAATCCTGGCACTTGGGAGGCTGAAGCATGGGAAATTACAAGTTTAAGGCCAGCCTCCCCTAGCTGGTGAGACCTCATCTCAAAACAGAAAACAACATGTTGATGAGGACGCACACAAAGAATCCTCACATACTGCTGTTGGCATTTGTCTACTGTGGAAAGTTCCTCAAAAGAGAAAAACTAGTCAGGCATGGTGGCAACAGGCATATAATTCTAGCACTCAGGAGGCTGAGGCAGAAGAATCATCAGTTCGAGGCCAGCCTGGGCAACTTATAGAGATGCCATCTATATATAAATAGGGAGATAAATTACCATATAAACCACCAATTTACACTTCTGAATATACACCCAAAAGCAGCAAGGCATAGGCTCAAAGAGGCATTTGCACACCCATGTTCAAAGCAGCTCTGGTCATAATAGTGAACACATGAAAGTACCTTAGTGTTGGCCATGGAGGAATGGATAAAGTCTACTATCCTCTAAAAGAAGGAAATCATTTTTTCTATTTTTAGTTTTCTTTGAAACAGGGTCTTATACTGAAGTCTAGGTTTGCCTTGAATTTAAGGTAATCCCCTACCTCAGTTTCTCAAGTGCTGGGATTATAGGCATGAACCATCATGCCTAGCAAAAAGTAAACCGTATTATATGTATAAATACATTGTAGGCAACATGTTAAGTCAAATAAGTCAGTCATAAGACAGAGCTTTATGATTCCACTTATGAGATACCCAAGTAGACCAAACAACTAATAGTGGTTGCTAGGCGCTGGAAAGACAGAGGATTGGGCACCATCATTTAATGGGTATAGTTTTAGTTTTACAAGATGAAAAGAGCAACACAGATAGATGGCTGTAATGGTGCTAACAGCATTATGAATGCATTTAATGCCATGAACCGCATGCTTAAAAACGATTACGATGGTAAGTTCTATGTTTATGAGTAAAAGGGGGGAGAGGCAAAGCATAGAGCAGAACCTTTTACTCTCACCAAGTTAATGTTACAACCCCTTTATTGACTCTGCTTCTAAAACTGTTCAATTAGTCCAACTGTGACACTGTTATTACTGTTTCATATTGTTCTCTCAGCACCCAGCTTATTAAGTATATTTAATCTTATGAGATGAATTAATTTTCTTCCTGCAGTATACCCAAATCATCCAATGTCATAGAGCTAACTAAGTATTGGACCTGACATCTAAATTCAGGCAGTCTACTTCCTGGGCACACTCGGGAAAGAAAAACACTGTGGATTATGACAATACTATCACCTACATAGCCTTCTATCTTTACTTCATGCAATTCTACTTTAACAGATGAGGAAAAAAAGGTTATAAATGAACAATCTAGAACTCAAAGTCTTCTGCCCTCTTTTTCACATGGCTAACAGTCTACCACTTAGATTATGAAGTGGTAGATCCAGAAATGAGGTTGTCAATGCTGCACGGAGCTTTGAGCCATACATAAGGATGGGAACTCTATCACTGTATGCTTTTCACATACAGTTCACACTCAGGTCGTCTCTAATATATGAAGGGAATTAAACTACACACCCCAAAATCTGGGAAGTAATTGTTATGGAACCTAAAGAACTGTGTGGATCAAAGATGTCTAAAGCAGCAGTTCTCAACCTGTGGGCCATGACCCTTTTAGGGGGTCATAGATCAGATATTTACATTACAATTCATAATGGTAGAAAAATTAAGTATGAAGTAACAATGAAATAATTTTATGGTTGGGGGGTCACTACAACATGAACTGTATTAAAGGGGGTCACTACAACATGAAGAATTGTATTAAAGGGGGTTACATTAAAGGGTCGCAGCATTAGGAAGATTGAGAAGCACTGGTCTAAAGTACTTGGTAAAAGAGCAGCAAGATGTCTCAGCAGGTAAAAGCACCTGCTGTCAAACCTAGTGACCTGAGTTCAATCCTGGGGACCACGCTGTAGAGGGAGATAACCAACACCAGCAAGTCATCCTGACTCCACACCTGACCCACGTGTGCCTCCCCACACATAAATAAATGTGATTTTAAAATAAAAAACAAACACAACAAAAGCACTAACAAAAAACACCACCAAGGCTTCAAAGCAAGAAAGCCAAGTGAACATTAAGGCTGTGCGTGTGGATATGCTCTGGGGGCACTAACACAGAACCTACTCAAACTCTGTGTCTGCAGCCCTTCAGAAGAGTAACTCCACACATCAGAAAGAATTCCGTTTTACTTCAGTGAGTGCCCTTCCTCTCTTCCATGACAATTCAGTATTACCAAGAAGTCAACTATCCAACATCTCAATTTCCTCTGTGACACATAGATTCCTATTCGGTGTCTGCACTAACTCTGTGACCTTAAGAAAATCACATTCTTTCTCTGGGAGCTGCTTCTAATAGATTCTAAGCAAGTACATTCTGTGATTCTGCTTAACACACATTAATCACACTCTACCTATGTCCCTATAATATCAGTATTACAAACAGCTCTGGCCAGTTTACACATAATTTCTAATACTTTATTTTTAATGTTACTAATATTCCGATACTGTTTTAATAATTACTCTTTATACCATGAGACATTTGATAAAACTAGAATTCATAAAAAGTGAAACCCCCACTAACATGCTGCTTTAGGAAGATTGGTACATATGCCTAACTGAAGGGTGAGACCTACGTCAGACAAAGGAAGAGGAATTTCATCACATTACACCCCCATTTGTATATAACAGGTCACCAGCTGACCACTAAATCACTAATAAAGAGCTGTAGCCAATGCCAATCTTTCTTTTAAAGCTATCTTTTTCGTGTGTTTGTTTCCGAGACAGGGTTTCTCTGTATAACAGCCCTGGCTGTCCTGGAACTCACTCTGTAGACTAGGCTGACCTTGAACTCAGAGATCCACCTGCCTCTGCCTCCCAAGTGCTGGCATTAAAGGCATGTGCCACCACCACCCGACTAAAGCTACCTTTTTGAAAATTCGCTTTTATTTTACGTACATTGGTGTTTTGCCTGTAAGTATGTCTGTATGAGGCATCAGATCCCCTGGAACAGGAGTTACAGACAGCTGTCAGATGCCATGTGGGTGCTAGAAATTGAACTCAGGACCTCTGGAAGAGCAGCCAGTGCTCCTAACCATTGAGCCATCTCTCCAGCCCCTTTAAAGCTATCTTTTAAGAACCCAAAATTTTGCCAGGCAGTGGTGGCACATGTCTTTAATCCCAGCTCTCAGCAAACAGAAGCAGGTGGATCTGAGTTCAAGGCTAGCCTGGTATACAGAGAGAGTTCCTGAACAGCCAGGGCTACACAGAGAAACCCTGTCTCAAAAAAAAAAGAGAGAAAGAGAAAGAGAGAGAGAGAGAACCCAAAATTTCACTATTCTATTTTGTTTTGTTTGATGTGGGGGAGAGTTGATGAGCACTACATCTAGGAGCTCTAGCTTGCTAGGCTAGTGCTCTACAACTGAGCAACCACCCCAGTCCCAACAATACAACATCTTCAATACAACCCACAAATATGTTAAACATATTTAAGACAAATTTTAATACCATCATTGCCTTAATCAAGAATTAATTTTGAGGGAGAAGGACAATGGGTAGCCAATCTGTTTATAATACAAAATAATGCTGTTATCAGGAAGTCTTATATGAAGATTTCTAAGCCACTGCAGCACTGGTTCAAAATGCTTTGGATGTTGAAAAAAAAAAAAAAGTAGTATTGCTCTTGACATCTACTTAAGAAACAGTAGTTTAATTGAAAGCTCTCAAGGACCCCAGGAAGTGCTGTGATCCATACACACAGGCAGAGCTCACTAATGCTTTTAGTTCACTTCTGTGTACACCTTTCTAAGTACCATGAAAGAGCAGAAGAATTGACTGCTTATGATCAAGATGAAACTTTTGACACTGAAGCAGCTTTCTGCCTTGCTGCATAAACCTTTTTTTAAAAAAATCATTTCCCCCTTTCTCCTTAATACAATTTCTGACACCACCACTACCCCCCTGGAAAAAAGAAAAGAAAAAGAATCAGAGATATGACTTCTCGAGGGGTAGTGGTGGTACAATCCTTTAATCCCAGCACTTGGGATGCAGAGGCAGATGGAGGCTCAGCCTGGTCTACAGAGCTAGTTTCAGACTACACATCGACACCCTGTCTGAGGCAGGGAGGCGGAGGAGACAGGACTTCTCTATTAGGAAGTTTTAACCTCAGACTTTCATACATGTTCACTTTCCCACACATTAATTTAAAAAAAAAAAAAACTTTAATAAGAGTATTACCTTATTTAAAAAAAAAAACACAAAACTTTCACTAGCAGCTTTTTAAATTTGTAAAGCCCCTGAACAGCCTCAATACACCTTGATCAATAAAATATTTGAGAGCTTACATACAACTAAATGAAATAAAAGCCCTCCACAATCACTCTGCATCCAACTGTGGTGACTGAATAACGAAGACTGAAGTGTCTTATAGGAAGTGTCACTGAGTGCAGGCACCTTGTGTGTGCATTAAGTTCCTTCCTGCAGATTAAATACAGGAGGCTTACGTGAAAAGGAAGCCTTTCCTAGATGCCCCAAACTGAAGAGCTGGCACTATGACCAGATATCACAATAGTAGGTATTAGTTATAACTTCAACTTATTTGAGTAAATAAGTATAATCTGGAATAAAGACCCTTTTCTTTTTGAAAAATAATACTTTGAATCCCTAACAACAAAATAACAATAATATTAGTGGTCTCTTACTCTATCCTTCAAATAGGAATAACACCTACATGAAATGCCATAGGGCTTTGACAAATGAGTGTAAGGTGCTTCAGGCTGCCCTCTGAGAAAAAACAAACACCTCATGAACTAGGCCATCAAAAGCTCATGCTGGAACCCTGGAGCTTCCCCTGTTCAAAGCTAAGAGCCTATAGTCGAATGCTGAAATCAACGGTCAGAGGCATGAAAAAACAGAAAAGAACTCTGGTGAAGGAAGGGTCATTGCAACAGTGATGTCAGGTACATCTCTTTGTGTCTAGGTCTACCATCTGTAAACACAAGCTGAAGCAGCTTCCTTACGAGACTCATAGATAATATGTGAAGCCTCTTCAGCGCAGAACAACTGTCAAGCAACTAACCTCTGAAATTCTCCACAAGACCGATCGAAGAGCAGTAATACTGTGCTTCCCTAAACAAACACCCTGGGATTCATACACATACCTGAGTGCTGTTCCCTTTAAAACAGACCACAGGAAATCGCACTTATTCTAAAAATGCTATTGCTCAGACATTTAGACATTTCCCTGGATTGCTTTAGATTTGGCAATTTAATCCTCCAAATGTACAGCAATGGAATTCAGATATTCTAACTACAATTTGTTTTGCTTAGACCTTAAAATTAAAATGTCTGAAGGAACTTCTGTTAAAAACACTTATGTGTATGTTGTAATGAAAGTGTATGGTTTCTAGCAAGTTCCTTGAAAGAAACATTTCTCTTGCTTACCACCCCGCCCCCATCACTACAGACCTTCCGTGTACAATTCACATTTAGTAGGGCCAAGCTCCCGACACCATCTCTTACTTCTCACCCAGTGTCTTAGCAGCAGAGGCAGCATCACCTGTCCCTGTAGCAACTCTGCTCCTTTATCACTACACAGGATGATAATGAGCAAAAGCAGCAGTCGCTTTTCTGAACGATGTTTCACAGAATGCTAAAATCCACACTACAGTTAAACATGGACCGAAGCAGGGCACAAGCTTTCCAATCGCACATTTTTGTTCCACGGAACCTCCACTGGGCCACTGTGAAAATCAGGTGAAGTACTACCGCTGTCCAGTGTTCTGTCTTTCACTAGTGACACACATACGTGATCTAACATGAAGAACTGCTCAGATCCTAAGGTGACATGCGCATGCATTAAATGATCTGACAACACAAAGAACCGCTCAGGTCCTAAGGATCACCTTCCCGTACAGCCTATAAAACATCATTTAATCTTCAATCACCTGTACAGAAACTTGGCCGACTCCTCATGCTCATTAAGATCATGTCTTCATTTGAGTGATAACAGCCTTATCATTATCAAACTCAGAGGGCTGGCTCTGCCATGCAGTTTTGCCCCAGTTATTATTTCAGTGGCTAGAAGGGACTCTTTTGCTGTCCCACATCTCTTTCACTGGCTGGTTTGCTGTAGCCAGCCCACCTGGAATTGTATTGCTAAATGAAATGGGAGTATCCACTGGGGGAGTTGCTCTGTATTCTAGCCTTTTAACTTATCACTGACAAGACTCCAGTTTTTTGACAACTTTCTTTCTGGAGTAATTCAGAGCAGAGAAGGAGTTCAATGATGAAGGAGCCCTGTACTGACAAATTCTCCACACAAAATCTATTTTTTTCTTGTGAATACGTATTTATTCTGTATCAAATACAGCCCTTCTTACAAGTTGAGAAGCCCACATCTTACAACTTCAAATGTTCCTGACCTATCAAACTCAAGAGTTTCGATCAGTCTGCACATTTCCTCAAAAGTTTAGAGGAACATGTGGAAGCAGTGCTCTGGGGCTACCCTCCAGGAGATGAGAGTTTGGCTTGCTCATTCTGGAATAGCTGGTCCTTTGGCCCTGTGGGGGAAAATGTTACATGCCACTCATAGGACACTCACCTTGAGAATTTTTACAACCACCCTCTCATTGTTGGTGATGTTAATGGCCTCAAATACTTCACTATACTTGCCCCGACCAAGTTTTCGAACCAGTTGGTAATCATCTTGATTACTGTGAAAAGCAAGAGACACACATAAATGCCAGGATTTGGGATTAAGCAAGCCTATGTTCACGATACATCCGTCTGGCCAATTCCATTAATCAAGCATTTGGAAGTGTCCCTATGTTACGCATCAACTCGTCCCCTAAATGAAAGCCACACAGAAGCTTGGCTCCCTTCACTCTGCAGAGCTCCTAACCTAACTGACTCCTCCTAACCTGGGGAGAAAGGGTAGATACTGCACCTTACGGTCCACGTTAAGGGGGCCGAGCAAAGCATCTGCCCGGTTGGTTCTGGGGTGTCCCCCTGCCCTTGGCTCCACAGCACCTGCCTCCCATTTCACACCCTCCAGGGAGCCACCGCCTGCTTTAGAGAATCTGCACATCTTCAAAAATGTTCCTCCCACCCAGCCTCGTTTCAGAAAAGTATAAAAAGGTAGA
>CABHPH010125935.1:10534-34321 GCA_902168325.1 Peromyscus nudipes
TGACCCTTTCTTTGTAACTGCAAAATGCAGCCTGCCAGTAAAAGACCCGACTGAGAAGAACACCTTGCTTGCCCACGCGGTTAATCTATAACAAGTTGCTTGGGTATGAATGTATGTGGGTTCTTGGGATAATTTGTTTTTCATCTGTAATACATAAAATGTTTAATCATGTAAGGGATATGGAAAACATGCTGTTTTTTACTGTTTATTTGGTATTCATTGTAATCATTCACTTGAAAAATGGAATGCAGCCACATTGTGATTCCTATATTGCCTGAAAAACTTTGTTGGGGTATATAGCTGTAGAAAAAAAGTATACAGTAGAGAGAACACAGAAAGAATACAGAACAGAGGAGAATAAAGAAGGAAACCATCATGAGAGAGTGTGAGTGTGTTTTCCCCTAACCCCCTAATAGAAAAGTCTTAGTATATGTTTCTGCTAGTTTGGTTGTTTGTCTCTGTGCCTTTTCCAATCATGGTCTCGATATCTCTTGCTCATATAATCCCTCCTCTCTCTGATTGGACTCCTGGAGCTCCACCTGGGGCCTGGCCGTGGATCTCTGCATCTGCTTCCACCAGTCACTGGATGAGAGTTCTATCATGACAGTTAGGGTGTTTGACCATCCGATCACCAGAGTAGATCAGCTCAGGCACTCTCTCGACCATTGCCACTAGTCTATAGTGGAGGTATCTTTGTGGATTTCTGGGGACCTCTCTAGCACTCTGCTTCTTCCTATTCCCATGGGGTCTTCATTTATCATGGTATCTCTTTCCTTGTTCTCCCACTCTGTTCCTGATCCAGCTGGGACCTCCCGCTCCCCTAAGCTCTCTTTCCCCCAACCCTTGCCCTCTATTACCCCCTCTCACCCCCAGTTTGCTCAATAGCTGAGGAACCCCCATGGAGCTGGACCAGGCCCTCTGGATAAGTGAGACAGCTGATGAGCTTTAACTGTTTAGGAGGCCCCCAGGCAGTGGGACCGGGACCTGTCGTTGGTGCATGAGCTGGCTTTTTGGAACCTAGGGCCTATGCTCAGACACTTTGCTCAGCCTTGGTGCAGGGAGGAGGGGACTGGACCTGCCTCAACTGAATCTACCAAGCTGGGCTGACTCACCAGGGGAGACCTTACCTTGGAGGAGGTGAGAATAAAGGGTGGATTGGGGGTGGGGTGGGAGGAGGGAGGACAGGGGAAGCTGTGGCTGATATGTAAAATTAAATTAATTATAAAATAAAAATATTTATAAAAAAAAGAAAAGTCTTAGTATACACCAATGCCATGGATTTCAAGCCCTGGGCTGTCTGGAGGTTGGTTCTCCAGGCGGAGACAGAAAGCTGTAGCCCATCCCCAGGCAGGGCCAGGGCTCAGGGTCCCAGCCGATGCTGTGAGGTTTCAGAAGCACACTTGGCCATCCACTGGGGCCTGAAGAACATACACTGAGCAGGCAAATGGAAAGCAACATCACCTGTGACCCTGGCTGGCTTCTGTAGCTGTCTTAGCTCCCATGAATGCATTCTTGTCACTTACCAAAGTTTTGAGCATACCAACTTGCTGGGGTGTGTCCCCATGGCTTGCTGGGGTGTGTCCCTGGCTACTGACTGAAGAGGTGATGGGTCAAGACCATGATGGTCCTTTGATACAGACATGGTCCAGGCCATACCACAGGAACTGTGTGGTGCAGCTATAGCCTGTGAGTGGCCAGTCCTACTGGTAGTGTGGATGAAGGGCTTGGCAGGCAGGGACACTCTGCACATAGCAGCTTCTGAGCATGGTGACTGAAACTTGCTTTTCTCTCACTGTCCTGTTGAAAAAGTGTGGTTTCTATGCTGCAGAAGGGCATAAGCAATGGCCTCTCTCCCAATGTATGTTCTTCATTTCTTATAAACTTACATTTCTCTCTATCCTTGCTACACATCTGTCCACATCTGGCACCATGAGCTATGATCTCAGAGGTTCCTCGTCTAATGGTGGTTCAGAGAAAGAGGCTCCCTGACTTGGGGACACACAGCCAGCTAATGGCTAATGTGAAACTGGGGTGTAGCAATCCTGAGGCACAGTCTGAGAGCTTTTGAATTACACCCAGAACTTTTGTAGACCAAGATTCTGCTTTAATTTGTAAGGCTTTCAGCAAAATTAAAAGACGATTTGCTACAGGAATAGAATTCAAGTTCTCATCCTCCATCAGTGTGTCTACAGGGAAGGGGAGTTTTAGATGTCCCTTTCAGAGGTGTTATGTGACAAAGTCGGAGCTCGCAATAACTGAATTGTTCAAGCCAGGCCTGGGGGTGCAGGCCTTCAGTCCTAGCTACTCAGGAGACTGAGGTAGGAAAACTTCCTGAGTTACAGAGTGAGTTGAAGGTCGGCCTGGGCAACTCACAGAGATGCTGTCTTAAAATAAAAACTTGATAGAGGATTGGAGATGAAGCTCAGTGATAGAGTTCTCAGCTGGTTAACATGCACAAGACTCTGGGTTCAGTCTCCGACACTGATGAAAAAGAAGAAAAAGACTACTCAGCTCCCGGAGAATCCACATTTCCCAAGAGGCTTGGATGCCCACTGTGGTCCTATTGACCAGCAGCAGCCATCTAAGCAGGCATGCCTCTGTCCTTGCTCTCTGCGACACTAGAAGATGGATGGACGGAAATGCTGTTGACATATGATTGGTGACAACCAGGCTGCTCAGTGTCAAAGCCTCAGACTGGTAATAAACTCCTGGTTATCTCATATCTCTGGAAAATCTGCTAGCTCGTGGTGCTCGGGCTGTGATTACAGGGGGAGAGAATTTACTGCAGGCTGCCTCTGTGGCAGGAGCCTGGGGAATTAACCTTGGCCCCTGCAAGGAGATTAGGCAGAATCAATTAAGGCTGTGGGCAATGGAGGCTAAAGAGAGACTTAATGCTCGATGATAGAAAGTCAGAAAGAAACTGGACCAGCAGTTACACAGGTGAGGGACAGGACTCACAAAACACGTCACATTGGAAACTCAGGAAAGAAAAGGGGGAAACGAAAAATGCCTGAAAATATCCAAGTCCTTACCAAACCACTTTATTAAATCTGTCTTTAACGAGGCCTTGCAAGGAGGCCCAAGATTGGGCAGGAAGCAGCGCTGGTCTCTGAGTACAGCCCTCTCTAAGAGGCCACCCTGACAGCCCAGCAGACTAAATCAGCAAGTGTGGACTGCATGTCTGCAGTTATTAAGGAAATCAGCTAATGAATTTGCCCAAACGTTTGGCAGTCATTTCAGGGGCGAAGGGGTTTAGGGAAGCCATACACGAATGGGTTAGTGATCTTTAAAGCAACAGTTAAGGGATTCACAGAACTGGGAGCTATTGTTAAGCATCCCCACAGTGCAAGGGGTTTTGTGCATGGTCACTGCTCAGTTGAGTCTTTAACTGATGTAAAATGTTGGGGTGTATTTTAATGATCAGCTGCAGGGCAGGATGTGGCCATCGTTAAGCATCTGGACCAGGTCAGAGAGCTGACAGTTTCAATCAAGACAAGCGTCAGTTTTCTGAATCTATGTGGGTGGGCTGGCAGAGTCTGCAGGAAAGTTCCGCAAAAATGCTCCTATGCTTGGGAAAGACGGGGCAAGTTTAAAAAAAACAAAAAACAAAAAACACAGCAATTCCAAAGTCAGCCGAGCGACACCTCCAAATGCCACATTCTCTCTTCCCAACTGTCCTACTGTTGCTACACAGATGAGGAAACCGAGGCCCGGAAAGCCCGTGAGTGGTCAGTCAGGGATGGGAACCCAGGTCTTTCTGGCTGTACAAGAAGCACTTCTACAGTGAGCCCCGACCGAGGCTTTGGCGAAACACAGAAGTGCTGCTCAGCTACCTGCAGGAGTAGGGCCCATTCCTCTGCTGGAACATCCCTGACATGTCCATCAAGGATGGGGGAGGAGCTCATGAGGCCCCACCCTCTCTGAGAAGCTATAGGTAGTTAATGGTTGCTGGGGGAGGGAGAGTCCTATTTTTCAGTGGTCAATTGCCCTTGTTTAACTAGGTAACTCCCACTCATGCAGACAACCCTAATTAGATACAGTGGCCCCCAAAGATGTGAAAGTAGGAGGGGGTCCTGTGGGGAAGAAGGGGTTCAGTTTGAGGGAGGGGGAGGAGGAGAAGAGAGGACCATGGGAGATCCGATCAAAGTACATCCTGTATGTAAGAAATTGTGAAAGGATGAATAAATTTAGAAACAAAACCCCAACTGTTTTCAAATCTACAAATTCCTATGAAAACAACCACATTCTGAAACATGCCAGGCGGGCGCTGAAAGCATCCTGGTGGGGTTCTGTTATTTAGAAGAAAACACACGCGTCTGCCAGGCGCATCCCGCGTCTCCTCGTCACTCTGTAAATGCCTGTTGAGGGCCTACTGTGTGGGCAATTCGGAGCCGGGTGTTCACGGAGAGGCAGAAAGGGAGGGAGAAAGACACAGGCAGAAAGGGGCCCAGAGAACAACTGTGCTGAGAACAAGCCTGGGAAGGGACAAGGATGTCGCTATTGTGACCGTCAGGTGGAGGATTCAGGGCCACTTAGTTTTCTTTGTTTTGTAGTTTTGCAGATTATTGTACAGTGAGCAATTTTTTTTTAATTCAAAAAAAAGTTACTAGTGGGCTGGCAAGATGGCTCAGTGGGTAAAAAAAGGACTTGCCACCAAACCCGATGACCTGAGTTCAATACCCTATGTTACAAGGAGAGAACTGACTCCTGAAAGTTGACCTCTGACCTTCACATGAATGCTATGGCATGTATATGTGCCGCCCCCCCCCCCCCCTGGAGATAGAGATGTGAATAAATATAGTAGTGTTTTTTTTTTTTTTAAAGTTATTATCAGAACAGATGAGGTATTCATATAATCCCAGCACTTAGGCCAGCCTGGGCCACACAGCGAGTTCAAAGCCAGCCTGAGCTACACAGCTAGACTCTGTTTCAGACACCATAGGAGGTTAGCAGTAGATTATTTGCTTTCCCTGGGAAAGGCCCTGGATTCGATTCCTCAGCATCACCCAAAATAAAAAGCTATGAAATGAAAGCCTGATATATATATATATATATATCTAAAACACACAAGTTAGGAGACATAGCCATTCACTCACTTTCTGGGGAGGGGACTTGCTGGTGACCCCTAGGACTTCTTGCTTGTTCCCTAGAGGAACCCAGGATACTTCAGAAAAGGGAGCGGAGGGCGATGTAGGGATCAGTATGGCTCCTCCAGCCTTGAGACTGTCTAGAAGATACTGGAAAGTAGTGTGGCCCGTTCTCTCTCTTAGGCCTGTGGCTGTGCCACACGCTCAGCCCATAGCTCTGAGAAGGGGGCCCAAGGACAGAGAACCACCACCTGGGTACCAAGCTTTCCTACCAATGGGTCACTCCAGGTAGACTTTTGGTATCCTCGTGTATCGGGCCCTCCCCGACCCCAAAGGACAGCCTTTCACAGTCCCTTTGGTATCAGCAGCCACTGTCCTCTTGCTTCCAAGCCCGCCTTTCTTTTAACCTTCAGCTGTGGAGTGAAGGGAGAAGGCAGAAAAGGGGCCTTTTATAACCAAATTATCTCTGTGCATTCATCTGCCATTATGTTAATGCATGGCGAAGCCCGGCAGATGGTCCAAAGTCAATTACACTGGTGTTAAAAAGGGAGAAATTGACCTTTTCAGGACTCACTTGGATTCCTAAGCAGAGTTTGCAAACTCAAGCTCCAGGCCTGGCATGGGGGCAGAGGCACAGAGGACTTCAGAAGAAAAAGAAGGACGCAGTTGGGTGACAGCCCCGGGACTCCAGCCTATCACAGGTGGCCTTTCATACCTGCACATCCGTTCAAAGAGGCCAGCGTAGCCATCACAGTTGGTCTTCTGGGTCCTCAGGATGTCAGTGGGTTTGAAGGCTTGGCGGTCCTTTTCCTGGGCGGCCTCCATGTCGTACTCTGGGGGACAGAGGAAGGGGCTGTGAACACACAGGGTTCCCAGGCGGCTGAGGCCGGCTTAGAGAGGAAGGGAAAGCCACAGAGCCCACAGCATGGCCTCCACCCCCAGCTGCGCTCAGGAGGAAACAGTGGCATGAATGGGAACAGAACCCCAACCTAGCCAGAGAGGGGACATGTCACCTTTTGTGTAGGGGGCAAAGGGAGACCGAGGCCGAAGTAGAGAGGACCACCAGGCCCTTACAGTGAACATCTTTAATCCCAACACTCAGAAGGCAGGGGTGGGCCGATATCTGTGAGTTCAAGGCCAGCCTGGTCTACATAGAGAGTTTCAGACTAGTTAGGGTTGCATAATAAGACCTTATCTGAAAAAATAAAAAGGCTGATGGTGGTGTAGGGGAGGAGGCAGCCTCCCTCAGGTTCAGACCTTGGGTAGGTGAGTACATTTTCTAAGCTGTACCTGAAGGACAAAAGAGCCTCAGGGAATCAGGGTGGAACACTGGCTGTTCTTTATGTCAAAGGACTAAGGGTCACCCCACTACTTGATGGGTCACCATCTCCCCATTTGAGGGCCTCAGCAAGGGGGAGCAGGCCCTTGCTAGCCCCCTCTGAGGCTTGTCAGGATCTGGTGAGAGTCCCAAGTCTGTCCTATGGAGAGCAGTGGCCAGCTGCTCAGGCCTAGGTCCCTGGAATGGCTCTGAAAACCCCGGGAGTAGGTGGAAGCCAGTGGCCAAGGACATGGGTGTGACATCAGGAGGCAGGGAGGTGAGCACCTGCCCTTCCTGGCAGTGTTTTAGGACCTTCTGGTATCGTTACTGCTCTTCAGACAGCTGTGCTGTCCCCAGCCTGAGGCCACCCTTCCTGGAGATAGCCTGTCCCAGGTTCTCTTTGTAGAACAGGCTCACCAGGAATCCAGGACACAGGGAAGGCAGCTTCAGGGTGAAGACCCAGGTCTGGAGGGTAGCTTTATTTTCCTTTGTTAGTTTTTGGTTACTTCAGGCACTAGGGAACCCTTCTCTCTGACCTAACTCACTCCTCACACTGAGCAGACAACAGAAACAGGAGTCTGAGGGAGGTGCCCCCCAGTGCTGCCCCCTAGTGGTGTACCTATGTGGTGGCAGATCCAGATCCAGATGGCTCGGACCCTTTCCAGATCGCTGTGGGCTTCCTGGAGCAAGTCACTCACCAGCTCATCTAGGCCACTCTTGACTGTCACCTGTGAGTCGAAAGAGCAGAGGGCATTGGGGCCTGGGGAGTGTGGGAGTCTAACGTCTGCCACCTATGGCCAGTCACTCTTCCCCCAGGCCGGAAGCTGGAGCAGAGCCCAGGAGGGCAGAGGCTGTCTGGGGGTAAATGTGCTGGCCAGTTGAATCTCAGGCCCTAGAACCATCTCAGCTCTTTTCTCCTTCATCTGGGGCCAGCCAGGTGGGCATCTGAGTAGCTATAGCAGCCTGTGGTCATGGTTAATATTTATGAAAACACATCTGTGCTGGCCTGTTTTATGTCAACTGGACACAAGCTAGAATCATTTGGGAAGAGGAAACCTTGACTGAGAAAATACCCCTACCAGATTGGCCTATGGACAAGCTTGGGGTGCATTTTCTTAATTGATGATTGATGTGGGAGGACCCAGCTTTCCGTGGGCAGTGCCACCTCTGACCTGGTGGTCCTGGTTGCTACAAGAAAGCAAGCTGAGCGGGCCATGGGGAGCGAGCCAGTAAGCAGTGTTCTCCATGCCCTCCGCATCAGCTCCTGCTTCTTGGTTGCCTGCTTTGAGTTCCTGCCCCGCTGTCCCTGGATGATGGACTACAAGTTTTAAGATGAGATAAACCCTTTTCTCCCCAAGGCGCTTCTGGTCGTGGTGTTTTGTCATAGCAGTAGAAAAGGAACTGAGACACCTCCTATGCATTTAAACACAACCCTTGGGCCTTCTGTTCCTCACTCATACTGTTGTGGTTTAAACGTGAAATGTCCTCCCTAGGCTCATGTATCTGAACCCTTGGTCCCCAGATGGTGGTCCCCAGGTTGTGGGACTTTTAGGAGGCAGAGTCTTGATGGAAGAAGTAGGTCATTGGAGGGCAGGTTTTATGGCCAGCTCCGTTTCCTGTCTGTTCTCTTCCTGCCTGGGGTTGCAATGTGTCTAGCCGCCCCATGCTTGCAATGCCAATGCCCTCCTTGCCCTGATGGACCGTAACTCCCTGAACTATGCGCCCAAGCAAACCCTTCCTCCATCGACCTGCCTCTTGTCGGTTATTCAATCACAGCCACAGGAAAGGAACAAGTGTACGCTGTGAAAGGACAGTCCTAGGCTAGCCATCTGGTTTACTCCAGGTGTGTTCAAGAGGGGCCTGGAGCTAGGTCAGTTATCCTGACTTAGGGGACACTAAGTCACCTTTGGGGCCCTTAGCTGGGGGCCAGTTCTCCTACCTGTGAGGCAGAGGCATCAAGTTTCTCAAAGTGCCGCAGGTCCAGGGGCATGGATTTCAAGCTGGACCTGTCCCAGGGGTAGGCTGGAAACACAGGGAAACCAGATCATCAGGGGACCCACTGAGGAGGGCTGGGAGCCCAAGCCTTGTGATGCCTCGGAGGATCCATGGCTGTTTAACCTTTCTGACACCGAAACACTCATTCTGAGAGCTGTACCTTCTAGAAGGGTTCCTTTGGACAAAGTGGTTTAGGAACTGTGACGACCCCTACAGTCATCTAGAAGATCCACACTTGAGACTATTTTGAAGACCCTGAAGATTCAGCACTAAAGACCTTGGCTAACACAGTTGTGACCAGGTAATTACTGATGGAATCTTTCTCTCTCTGATATTTAGTGTTTTTTTTTTTTTTTTTTTTTACTTTCTGTAAGAAACATTTAAGCAGTGTTGCTGGACCCTGGCATTCTCAATCAGGGAGGGTCCCATGGCCATGTGCTTGCTATAAGGTACCTCAAGGCATGCTGGGTATAAGAAAGCCTGGCAAAGCTGGCCACTTGGGTCTCATTGGAGGCTCCCTGTGTTGGAATCAGGCCACAAGTGTAGAAAGGAAGAGAAAAACTGAACACTGTTGTTGGTTTATGGCCAGCATCTACCTAGGCTTTCCCACTGGACACAGGAGAGCCTCAGTCAGTGTTGGGAGGCAGATCTGGGACTCAGGGGCTGACATCATCTGGGCTCATGTTTACCCATGGAGTTGGAGCTGGAAAATCTTAGTGCAGGTAACCATGAACCCAGGTAGTGTAGTCCAAAGGTAGCCATCCCCACCAGAAGGGGGATAAACTGGCCAGCTCCTGCTGAGTGCCCCGCTTTTCAGAGTTCTCATCAGAGTGGCTCCCATCACTGTCCGACAGCAGCACCAGAGTGACAAGTGAGTGTCGAGTGGACTTTCATGCCACACAGACTTCCACTCAGTTTAGCGCTTCCTTGCTCCTGTTGAGGATGGCGTTTCTAAAATGGGGTTAAAAATTCTATTGTATTAGTTCCTTCTTTCCTGGTTCCATTTTTACAATATTTGATATTTTATATTCAAAATACCCACGATGATTCATGCCTCATTAAACCTACCTTCTGAGCAGATTATGTAAGATTCAAATAGGAAAATAGGATCTTGTATGAAGACATTTAAAACACCAGTAGCGTTAATTAACTTATTCAAATTCTAAAGCAAAATAGGCAGATGTGCATGGAGCCATAGATGGCATCTGGCCTACCAAAGGGGAAAATGAGGCCTAGAGAAAACAAATTAGAGGAAAAAGCAGGATTCCAAGCCAGACCGCCTATCACCTCCTATTACCTCATTCAGTGTGTCCCTGCCTTAACCTGCTACTCACATGATCCCCATTTATGGACATTTGACACTCCATTTGCATTTATTTACTTATTTGCATTTTTTGTGATGGTGGGGATTGAAGCCAGAACCTTGCACATGGTAGGTAAGCTTTCTACCACTGAGCTATATTCCAAGTCTTCCATCTAAGGTTAAATTTTTTTTCTTCTTTTTCTTTTGGAGATAGGGTCTCTAGTTCAGGCTTGTTTTCTCTATGTAGCAGAGGGTGACCTTGAACTTCTGATCTTCCTGCCTCCACCTCCGAGTGCTAGGATTACAGGAGTATGTCAGCATACCCAGTTGATCTGGTTCTGAGGACTGAACCCCGAGTTTCATGCATGCTAGGTAGGCACCCTACTGTGGTGATATTGTGTTCCCCAAAATATTGTGCACTCTAATAAACTTATCTGGGGTCAGAGAACAGAACAGCCACTAGATACAGAGGCCAGAAAATGGTGGCACACACGCCTTTAATCCTATCACTTGGGAGGCAGAGATCCATTCGGATCTCTGTGAGTTTAAAGCCACACTGGAAACAGCCAGGCATGGTCACTCATGCCTTTAATCCAAGAAGTGAGCCTTTAATCCCAGGAAGTGAGGGCAGAAAGCAGAAAGGTATATAAGGCTGAAAACCAGGAACTAGGTTGGTTAAGCTTTCAGGCTTTCTAGCAACAGTTCAGCTGAGATTCATTCTGGATGAGGACTCAGAGGCTTCCAGTCTGAGGAAACAGAATCAGCTGAGGAACTGGCGAGGTGAGGCAGCTGTGGCTTGTTCTGCTTCTCTGATCTTTCAGTGTTCACCCCAATACTTGGCTCCAGGTTTGTTTTATTAATAAGAACATTTAAGATTCATGCTACACCCTACCACCTGAGCTACATTTCCAGCTCCCAATTCTCATCACTCTGAATTCTGATTTTAGTGTCTCCTGTAGTGGACTGTTCTGTAATCAGAAGGGGTTAATGTTTAGCATTGGGATGACATCTGATATTACAGCTTTTCCTTCTACACCTGTGTCCATGGCAGACATTACTAGTCAATCATGACACTCTTTCTCCCAAATTCACGGATTGTTTCAGACACTTGATGTCCCCGTCAGCCAGTACCAATTAATTGGAGAATGGACCATGAGACCAACTCACTGCTTTCTCCAGAGGCCCCAGAGAAGGCCTGGGACTCACCATGGGCATCTTTCCCTCCAGGCTGCCGGGGTCTCATGTTTCCATTTTTGTCACCTTGTAAACCTGTAATAGCCGAAAGGTCAGAGATACTTCAGAAGGAACAGAAAAGCAAGCATTGACGATTCTCTAGGTGGCGGTCCTGGCTGCTCAACCACGTCACGCTTTCCCTCACATTCCCATCCCTACCCACTACTGCACCGTGGCCAGACCTTCCACGAGGCCCGCTGGGGCAGAGGAGCAGCTGGAAACAGGGACTGAAGGACTGGAAAGGGATCTATGGTCCTTGAGCCAGATGGTCTTTGATCTCAGTACTTTCTACCCTTCCTCAGGCCCACCTGGAGCTGTGGTCCGGTGGTCCACCCCTCCTCCACATTCTGCCATCTCGGGACATAGCTGCAGACACTGAGAGTACAAACCAGCTCCTTCCAGATCACCCCAAGACAAGAACTGACTATGGGTTAAGAATGATAATAGAGGCACAGAAGGAAATGTGTATGGACCTCAGGACCCAGAAGGTCATGTAGCCCTCGGAGGAAGTGGCCTGGTGCTGTGAATTCTGGGAGGTTAAGGTGGAATGGTTAAGGCAGCCAACAGGAGAGTCCCTGGGGAAGAAGCAAAGGAGCTTTTGCTGCTGGTTCCAAGCCAGGTCAGGAAGACGCCGTCTCTAATGAAGCCATGTGAGGTTGGGGGTGGGCTCACCAAGGCAGGTGTCTTATGCCCCTAGAAGCCACTTAAGGCTGTAAATATAAGAACTGAAAGTTGAGAAGGTGCTTGCCATTCCCAGAAATAGGTTCTTGTTTTTCCTTGGACTCCCCCCTCCTCCCCCATCTTCAGCTGGAATGACAGGGCTCAAAGTAGCTAGCACTTTACTGGGAACTTAGAACAATCCTGCAAGGGAGATTTACTTATTATCTTCCTTTTCTAGATGAAAAAAAATAATCCAAAAGAAGGTTAAGTGAAACCACACAGTGGAGCCCAGAGCCATGCCAGACTGCCTTCCTGGGGCCCTGACTGCTGAGGATTGCCAGGAGAGCCTAGGGAGGTTTTGGTTCATTGAGTGGACATGGAAGGGACTTGAGCTTGGCTGCTCTTGCAGCTCCCCACCACCCCTGGCTTTCCTCATGAGGTCCCCATCAGCCCAAGAGGCAGGCCGGGGTGAAGACAGAGCAGGGATGGAGGGTCGCCGTGTTCCTGCCTGCCTACACATACTGACAACTATCACATTTGGCTTCAGATTTGGACCCAAGTTTTTTATCTCTTGGTTAGGTAGCTTTCTTGTACAGTCAAATCTCCTTTCCAAGCCCCACTTTGCTGACTTGAAAAACGTGGGGCAAATACTAGCATCTACATGTAAAGGTCACAAAGCCGAGGCATGGAAAGTACTTAGCACTGTGCATGCCACAGTTTGGGCAGTCCACAGATGGCATCTTAAAGCACTGGTAGCACCAGTCTGGTGAGGGGATGCACCCTTGCTTACATGCCACATCGCCGGGGCCTCATGGCAGAGACACGGAACAGCAGGGCTGGGTTGCGCTTTGACTGTGAAATGTCCCTGCAGACTTGTGTGTTTGGACACCTGACCCCCAGATTTCAGTTTGGGAAGGATGTAGAAACTTTAGGAGGCGGTGCCTCTCTGGAGGAAGTGGGTAACTGGTGGGTGGGTCTTGAGCCTCTCTAGCCTAGTTCTACTTCCTGTCTGCTTTCTGCTTCCTGTTTGACCACCATGTGAGGCGGCGGTAAGGAGTCCAGCTGCACACTCCTGCCATTGTGGAGCTTCCTGCTGCCAAGTCTTCTCTGTCACTGTGGGCCGTGTCTCCTCAAACGAGGAGCCCAAATCAATCTTTCTTCCCTCAAGTTGATTCTTGTCAGGTGGTCACAGCAAAAAGAAGAGAAACCAAAGCAATGGACATGGAGAGGACAGTCACGCTTTTCCCAGGCTGTAGGCTCAGGCCCTTCTTTGACTCTTTTCAGAAGATATCCAGGCTGGAATCTGACTCACTCTCCCTGCCAGCCCTCTATTGAGCAGCCCTATACACATACATACGTACGTTTCGCCAAAGAGAACTTCTTGAGCAGCTGGGGCATGGCATCTTGGGGGTGGATTTCTACGGTCAGCTGAGTACCTGCAAAGGGGAAGGGTGACATCTTTAACCAAATGCTGCCAGGAAGGGCATGCCACTCATGACAGATGTGGAAACAACAGAATGTGCTTCATTTGAGATCTTTCTGTTGACTATGCAGATAATACGGGACTTTCAGGATAACTCAAACAAGGAACACAAGTACTCTCTACCCCTTCTAATGTGGCCATCACCTTAACTAGAATACATAGGAAAAAACACCTGCAGATGCTGGGAAGTCAGTGATTCAAAAGAATGTAGGTGGGGTGGGGAGGCAATGATGGGGGGTGTGTGGTGGTTTGAAAGAAAATGGCCCTCAAAGGGAGTGGCACTACTAGGAGGTGTGGCTTTGTTGGGGTAGGTATGGTCTTGTTGGAGGAAGTGTGTCAGTGTGGAGGTGGGCTTTGAGGTCTCATATGCTCAAGCCACACCCAGTGAGATAGACCACTTCCTGTTGCCTACAAGATGTAGAACTCAGCTTCTTCTCCCTCAGCACCATGTCTGCTGCATGCTGCCATGCTTCCTGCCATGATGATAATGGACCAAACCCCTGCACTGTAAGCCAGCCACCCCAGTTAAATGCTTTCCTTCATAAGAGTTGCTGTGGTCATGGTATCTCATCACAGCAATAGAAACCCTAAGACATGGCGTGAGACATCAGTATGGAGTTTAGCCTTCTCCTCCTCCCTCTGCCATCTCCTATAGTTAGTCAAAGGCATCCCCAACCCAGAAGTGCACAGTGGATGTAAAAGAGCACTCAAGAAAAAAATTCAATTTCTACTCAGAGTGAGAACGAGGACCCCTAATTGTCACAGGGAGTTGGGACATCCTGTGCTGTGTTTTCCCTTATCCTATGTTCTCCTGATTCAGCCCATAAACAAGTAAATGAGCAACTGTGAGGTTAATGGTCAGGCATACATGGATTGCATAGTCTTGCTGTCTCTCTGTCTCTGTCTCTGTCTCTCTGTCTCTCTTTCCCTCCCTCCCCATCCTTCCCTCCCTCCCTCCCTCCCTCTCCATCTCTCCTGCTGAATGTTCCCAGACACAGTTATAAAAAATATATGACAGAATGAAAAGACTAAAGCTCCAGCTTTTTGGCCAGAGGAATAGGAAGTAGGTGATAAAGGCAGACTGCAGGGTGTAATTCCCTAAAATTACAGATAAGCTCCCATGATCACCTCTGAGCTGTATATCACAGGTCTCACCCCATGCACTATACCATAGTCTGAATACTAAAGGCTGGGGAAGACCAATGTCCTCACTCTGAACTGGCCACACTATGGTGCATGCAGGCAGACAGGCCCTGCAAAGACCACTGCATGGCTCACATAGAGAGCAGGCCCTGTAAAGGCCACTGCATGGCTCACACAGACAGCAGACCCTGTAAAGGCCACTGCATGGCTCACACAGACAGCAGGCCTTGCAAAGGCCACTGCATGGCTCACACAGGCAGACAGGCCCTGCAAAGACCACTGCATGGCTCACACAGGCAGACAGGCCCTGCAAAGGCCACTGCATGGCTCACACAGGCAGACAGGCCCTGCAAAGGCCACTGCATGGCTCACACAGGCAGACAGGCCCTGCAAAGGCCACTGCATGGCTCACACAGAGAGCAGGCCCTGTAAAGGCCACTGCATGGCTCACACAGAGAGCAGGCCCTGCAAAGGCCACTGCATGGCTCATACAGAGAGCAGGCTCTGCAAAGGCCACTGCATGGCTCACACAGAGAGCAGGCCCTGCAAAGGCCACTGCATGGCTCACATAGATGGCAGACCCTGTAAAGGCCACCATGCAAAACTACTCAGCAGAACACCTGGGAAGGTCTCAATTTGAGAAAGAAGAGGTACTAACTAATGTGAGTCCCATGACAACCCACATTTAACTCAAAGATGTTAAAACAACACAAAAGCCATGCTATGAAACGTAAGGGTAAAACATTCTGAAATAAATGGAAAGACAGGAAACTCAGCAAAGAAACAAAAGACGTAAAGAACCAAGTGAAGATTTTCACACTGAAATAGAAGACAGGTTACAATGTTCTCTGCAACAAAGGAGAGACCCAGAGAAGAGTACACAGGGTCCACTCTGAATAACAGGAAAGCCAAGAGCACTTGAGGGACCAGAGGACCATAGTTAGAAGTCTATTGTTCATGGTATTGACATCTCAATCATGGACAGAAAAGTATCTGAAGAAATAACAAACTGCTCAAATTTGACAAAAGACACACATATGGGCTCAAGTTTAATGTGTCCCAAACAGGATAAATAAAAGAAGCTCCAAGTCCAGACATGATATAATCCCATCACTGCAAGAAAAGCTCCCTGAAAACTCTGAGGGTAAGTGATACATTACATATCCGATTGCTACAGGTTTCTCATCAGAAGCCATGTCAGAAGGATATGGAATCTTTCAAAAATTCTGAAAGGAATTAACTGTCTCTGTCCAGTAAAAATACCACGTGAGAATGAAATAAAGACATTTTCAGATACAGTGAATCCAAGACCAAGTTATTTGCTCAATAGGAGACCCACTCAGAGCCAGGAAAACATCAGAGATAGAGAAGTATTATAAAGGAGTGAAAAAAAAGTTAGCTTATCAAGATGTGACGATGTTAAATACATATTCACCTGAATACAAAGGTTTAAAATAGTGAAATAAAACCCACATAATTATAAAGAAGAACGGACAAATATACATTATAGTCAGAGGCTTCAGCACTCTGCTCTCAGTGACTGAAGGGACTGATAAAATGGAAATCAGCCACTGTAGAGAAGTATTAAAAGGCACCGTTAGCTGGCATGGCCTCTGGTGCTGTAGAGGACGTCACCCACTGGTAGTGGAAGGTATTGGAATACACGTCATGTCACGTGTTCATAGAGCATTCACTAAGATTCCCTGTGTGTGGTGGATACCGTGCACTTCCCAAGTGCTTTGCTATGATGAACAACGATGTGGTAAACATCAGGATAAAGACATCTTTAACACTTTTCAAATCAGTTCCTGTGAGTGAATTCTTCAACACTTGAAGGGATCGGGGATTTTGTAAGGCTTTTATTTGACACTGGCCAACTTTCCCAAAATAGTTCCTTGGTTTATGACTCCACCAATGGGGTGGGGGGTGATGCTTTATCCACCCCTGCATTCTTGCTGTGGTTGATTGCAAAATTGCTCATACTTCGTCATTTTCCCAATGAGAAGTGTTTTGTTTTACCCCTTGAATGTGGGCGGACCTCAAGAGTTAGCATGGCCAATTAGCCTGTGGTAGAAGCTGTGTTACGATTCAAGGTTTGAATTTAGCCCTGGAGAGGCTTTGCATGCTTGCTTGCACTCTCGGCATCCCTGCCAGAGTGCTGCGTGTGCACAAGACTGTGGGTGAGAGACCACAGGGAGCAGAGCAGGGCTGCTCAGGTGAGGCTATCTGAAACCAGTTGGTCTCCAGCCAGCCCACCAGCTGACAGCCAGCACATGCTCCAGCCCAGCCAAGAGCCCAGATCAGCTGGGGATGGCGTGGACAGTGATCGTCAGGCAGACCTGCACGCTGCACGCTTGGAAGGTATCAATGCTGCTAGCAGCTGAGCCCCGTGGTGGTGGATAACACAAACATGTCTGCTAAGCTCACTGGAACCTGCTTTCATAAATCCTTTAAATTTTTATTAACGAAGGGTACCTTATTGTTTTATGTATTCTTTAATTTTTAGTGTAGAAGGTTTTTATATTTTATTTGCTATGTAAATTTGTATTTTGTGTGCTGACTATATATATACATATATATATATACATTTATTATGTTTGCCTCAATGATTTTGTAAGAAAGAGTTCCTTTTATTAATCCTTTGTTAAATATATTGCAATTATTTTCTTTTGCAGAAAAACAATATTGATTTTCTTATGTGCTCTTAAAACCTGTTTTGCATGCCAAAGAGAAAAAATAGAATGTGTTCTCCCCAGACCAACAAGGCTTAATATTTATTTAAAATATTTAATTATTAATTAACTAATCAGTTAGCTAATGTGTGTATCTGTGTGTGTGTATGTGTATGTGTGTGTGTACAAAGGTCTAAAGAGGACATCGGATGTCTTTTATCTTTTTCCACCTATTTCTTTGAGGCAGGGCCTCTCTCTGAACCTGGGGCTTGTGTTTCAGCTAGGCTGGAAGGCAGCAAGTCCCAGAGAGCCTCTGGTCTCTGCCAGTCTTGGAGCTGGGTTACAGGCATTTGAGAGGATGCCTGCTTGTTACAGTGGGTGCCGTGATCTGAACTCTAGCCCTCATGATTGTGGAACAAACGCTCTTAACCGCCAAGCCATCTCTCTAGCCCCACATTCATCTTCAAAGTGTAGTATCTAGCACATTCACTGCCAGGGAACACCAGCCCTGTGAGCTTGTGACAAAGATGCTGGGTATTTCAGAATTCAGGGCACCAGTCCATTCTGATCAGAGGATTGGTGCCACTATCATCCACAGCATAGTACCCTCGTGGGCCTGGTCAATGTGGCCTCTTCAATTTCTCCTGCAACTCTTTCTAAAGTGTTTTCCAAAGTGATGTGTGGCCACAAGATGCCTCGGGAAAGATGAAGTGTGAAACGCTCCCCCACATGCTCTCCCTTTTGTGGGTTGTAACCCAAAATGCTTTCAGCACCATAATAAATGGGTCTCCCCCCCACAACCCAGTTTGGAGATTGCTGGGTTGAAATGGCCTCTGTAACCTTAAAGTGAAGGTTTACACTTTACACCTGTGAAGGTGAACAGCTTGCTGGCCTGTGGCTCAACAATGAACCCCTCCCTCATATTTCTCCTAATTTAGGTACATCCAGCCACTCCCCACCCAGCCATGTTTCTTTGTTAAGAATGATCAGGCAGAGAAAGAAACCACTGTTGTGGTCCTCCTGAGGCTGACAAGGAGGTGGCCTCATATTGATGGGGGAGCTGTAGCCCAGCAGCTCTTTCTGTCACCATTTCGGACCCCCTCTCTCCTCCCTGCAAATCTTCACTCTATGTCCTGCCGAGGACCTGGCCGTCTCCCGGCTATGCTGCTGTTTTATTCCAAATGCAGTCAAGTTTCACCCCCATTCTGGAGTCATGTGCTTGTCCAGAGACTGAGAGATGTCCTTGGATACCCTAGAAATGGCTTGGGGTCCTCACCCTGTGTCTAGATGGACAGCATTCACTAGAGAGGAAGACAGTGCACCAACCTCACTTTTAGATGAAATAAAACTCAGATTTTAATAAAAAGCATTAACTTGTCTCAACTCTCATCATAGAGAGGCATGGTCTAGGGCAAAATTCAAGTCAGCTAAATCACAAGCAGATACCAGTCACACTGACCTTGACCACCAAGCAACCAACCTTAACCCCCAAACAACTAACAAGATCCTTCCTGGGCCTGCCATTTACCCAGTCAGGTGACATTTCCCACATGACACCTCTCCTAAGGGCTCCTGGTTTCAATCGGTATTTGTCTAAAGGCTTAATTTACTCAGAATACCTAATGTGGGCATGGCAAGTGGGTTTTGTGTTGTTCATTAACTCTGACTGATTGGAAGTGGTTGCCTGGAGCATTGATCAATTAACAAATACTGCCAGGCGAGCATGTGTGCATGGGTGTGAGTATGCACGCACACGGTGGTAGACAGATGTGTAGAGGAGTCTCAGGACTTATGTTAGACACTCGGCACCATTGACTTAAAGAGTCTTTTTATACATGCTGATACACTTACAGCCTGGACAAACAGTTTTATCTTAGTTAAAGCATTCATCATTTAAAGGCACTCTCAAAGGAACCATGCACAGCTACATCTTAAAAGACACATGCTGTATGCATCCAGGATGTAGTAGTTGGCGATCAGTCAGCTATGCAAGCTGGAAACAAGCATAATGGGTGTGATTTCAAAACCAACTCCTCAGCCTCAGTCCTGAGGGCCTGAAGTCACAGTGTCTCCTAGCAATCTCCTTGCTGTCATTCAACTCACATGCCCACTGTAGTACCATCTTCCAGAGCCCCTTTGTACTAAGATCCATGTTTCCAAGGGGCTTTGTACTACCCACTGTATAAAATCTACCACTGAACAAGTTGCTGAGGAGGGGAAAAGCTGAACCATTCTGAACCAGAGCCTTGGATTTCTTACTGGGGTGGGACAGAGAAGTTGTATTCAACCTACTAGAGAAGTCCCTGTCCTTTGGGGGGCAGTGTGGTACAGAAGTTATGCCCTCTTGGCTTTGAGAGGTAGACAGACATGTTCAACTTCTGTGTCTGACTCGTTCTATCTAGTTGCATAACTTGAGGCAAGATGTTTGGATGTCTCTGTGCCTCAGTTTCTCTGGTTTTCCGTCCATAAAGTGGACCTCACTTTTGAGAGATGGTAAACTTTCCACAGATTGTGGCTGAGGGGAAGAAATGAGGAGCCATGAAAGGCACCTAGCTTCATATGGGGTGCACACCTCGTGTTCCACCTCGGGTCTGTGCTGTGATTGTACTTGCCAAGAAAGATGTTGTGGGGCTGACAGGACCTTCCACTTAATGACATTTTTTTCTCTTTCCCTTGGCCACAGCCACTCACTCTCCACACCCACCAGACACATGCCAGCCTGGTGGTGCCTTCATGCCATGGCTTCCCGCTAAAAGCTCTCCCCCGACCCCGATGCCCCTGAATTTTCCCCACTCTCTCTTTTCTCATTCAGATGAGATGTCGCAGTTATGGCTCACCTGTTCTTTTTTTCTTGGGGTGTGTGTGTGTGTGGAGGATGCTGGAAATCAGACCAAAAATCCTCATGCATGCTAGTCGAAGCACTAAGCTATGCCCCAGCCCTATCTATTCTGTTTACAATTGTTTCTTATCATGCATTTTCAGGATATCCGTGCAGGATCTCTGACTGCAAGGGAGATTTTGCAGATGCGCCATGACTATAGATCTCAGAGTGATTATTCTGGGCTCTCTGGTTGGGCCTTAAATGTGACCACATAAAACTTTATAAGAGGGAGAACTGCCTACTTATAAGGAGAGAAGTTGATGTGATAATGGAAGCAGAGACTGGAACGACACAGTCATAAAGCTAAGGAATGCTGGCAGCCTGTCGGAGCAGGAGGCAAGGAATGGATTCCCTCCCAGAGCTTCAAAGGCTCCAGCCTGCTGACACCTGCCTTTTACCCAGGGGAGCTGACTTCGGACTTTGGACTCCCAGAAGCTTAAGGCAAAAATCTTCTTGCTGCTCTTAGCCAATGGGCTACAGGAGACTGATCCATGGCCCTGCCCCCACCATCCCTCCTGCTTTAATTTTTCCTTCAGTCTTTCCCTCTCACTAGGACTCAGCTCTACAGGCAGGAGCCTTGGTTTTGTTCCGCACATGAGAGAATGGCCACCCATTCACGATCTTTCTGCAAGGTATCGCCATCATGAGCCTTGTGCAGCCAAGTCAGTTTCAGAGATATAGCATGGCTGCATTGGTACTTGTGGTTCAGGAGGCGGCATGTCTGCGTCCCTTGGGTAGCATGGCATAGTTTCCTTTTGTGTTGTGGCATCAGCAATGGCAGTCAATTCTTTGGGCGGAGCCCGAGATGCCCCCTCCAGGCATCTGGTGAAGAGCCATGGAGGAGTCCTCTAATTAGGTTCTCTTCCAGCCATAGTTTTGGAACCCTCACTTCCAACTCCTGTTCTCAGATCCAGACAACTGCAGACTCAGCCAGGCCAGTGGTGCCCTTGCCTGCCATTTCCAAGCACCCAGAGCAGTACTGGGAAAGCGAGGAATCTCAAGGAAGGACCAGACCTTGCTGCAGCAGACTCAGCACTAAGGGGCATGTTTCAGTAGGCTCAGCTTCAGCAGAGGTCATGGAACCTTTGGGACTCAGGACATGGGAGGACTTGGATACTGTGAGCCAGCGGGAGATCAGTTTCCAGCTGTGTGAAGGTTAACGGCTGAGACCTTGCTGGGGTTGGAGGGTAGGGTACCAGAGAGCTGGCCTTGACTCTTGCTGGATAACCATCCTAAGCCTTGGTCTCCTCATCTGTAAAGCAATGAGACTATCACCCGGTTAGGACTGCTTTGATAGTTCAGTGTGTATATGGGTTGGCAGAGTCCCAGACACATGCTTTGCACTCAGTGAGTGTTAGCTGTAGCGGTGACAATGATATTGGTAATGATGGGGTTCCATGACCCAGGGGCATGGTTTCTTGACTAGGGACTGGGGGAAAGGCAGACTTGGACCACACAGCTTCTCAGTTCTTCCTCTGGGATGCTGGGAGATGAAAGATGCTCCAATCTCCATGGATCAGAGAGGATCTGCTCCCTATAGCCTGATCTCCATACCCTGTGCTCTCTGGCTGGGGCGGCAGAGTCAGGCACACAGCCACAGGAGACATGGCAGTTAGCAATGCGTCTCTTACCTTGGTTGTCATAGGAAGTGATGACCTGTGGCGGCTGAAGGCACTGCTTTTCTGGCAAGTTTCCTGTTTAAGAAAGACAAAGAAGGTGTCAGTGACCACTGTGACCATGGTAAAATGTTCCCTGGTCAGGGGACAGAGGGAGCTGGTTGCACCTGATATAATTGTATGCTGGTGGGGGCTGAACATATCTACAGGCCCGGTCCAATGGTGCACACTCACGCATACTGCCATGGTGTGCACATCTGTGAGCTAGCACAACCATATTCCTGGGCATCCACAAGTGCACACCCCTGCAGCAGAAGCCTGCCCAGGCTGGGATTCACTCCAGTGGTCTATGAAACCACCACACCAGACTTTTGGACACAATTTCCAAAACACTTTCTCACACACAGCTAGTTGCCTGACTGATCACCGCACCTTTCTGTGGAGTGGGCTGGGAGGTTCCAGTGTGGTACTTGGACTCTAAGTTTCCCAACTCCTAGCTCATCTTCCTTCTTCCTTCTGAGGAGCAAAGGCAGCAGCCTGCCTCTAGCCTTGAAGATGGAGGAAACTCAGTTTGCTTTAGTTTCACCAACATTACAGGACACTCAACATGTTTGAGTTTTCTGTACCCACTGGGATTATTTACATGTCCTTTGAGCCCAGTAGGGTTAGATTGCTGAAGAGAGATGCCTAGTTCTTGTTACAGGCCATCATGAAGACCCGTGGTCTTTTCTGCCTCTTGTAGGCATGAATTCATTTCCGCTTTATGGCTGCTCTGTGGCTGTGGACTGTCCTTACTGAGGCAGGCCCTGAACCTCTTCTTCATGGATGTAGGAAGAATCTGGAGAAGGGCCAGGATTATGGCAGAAGGAAGTTCCTGCACCGCCATTCCCCTTACCCTTCATCATCTCCATGTGGCCTACTGTTAGCCTCATTCAGGGGAACCAGTGGCTCAGTCTGGGAACTAGCATATCTCTAGGGTTGCTGTCCTCCACAATGTAGCCAGTCATCTAGGCCACTCAGTGCTTCCCATGCCTGTTCCTAGCAGAAGCTGACCAAGGTGGGTAGGTGAGGCACTGAGCTGGGCTAGACTTGGGATCCACACAGTAGGGACTTGCCTCAGAGACCCCTCATTCTCCAGCCTTCTCCCATGAACAGGTTGAGCCAGGTCCCCAAGGCTTCCGGAACATGGTTGACTAGCTGAGGCCAGATCCACTGTCATTGTATGCCAACATGGGGTGATGTGGCATTGCTGGGCTAGAGCTCCAGGCCACTTAGGCGAGGACAGGCAGGCTGCCTTCTGTGGGCACGGCTGGCTGTACCTCCATGAGGAAACAGGAGCTGGGAAGGGAATCCTCAAGGAGGGTGATTGGCTGGCACAGCTCCTGTGGGGGTATTTATAGTCAGGGCTGCACAAGTGGTTTCTCTCTTGCTGTGGGGCACCAGACACTGTGCTGCTAGGCAGACTTCAGCCAGGACCAAGGAGAGCAGCCAATCACAGCAGGGGAAGCCCGTTGCTGGGCAAGCTATGGAGAAGGGTGGCTCAGCCCAAACACCTGCTGCTTCCAAAAGTTTGGAGTGTTCCAGGGTCCCCACCCTTCCTCTTACCAACACCCAAGCCCAAGGAGTACGCAGAGTAGCAACAAGAGGAGAAATGTGCCCTTTTGGATCAACAACACGCTCGCTCACATTTGTGCACACTCTGTCAGCACATGCCACTGGGCCACTTCCTTCTGAGATGAAGCTCCTCCAGCTGCCAGGGCTGGACAGCCTGTTGGTTACCAGGACTGGGTGACTGGGGTACCAACAAGGCACATATGAAGCAAGGTCAGTTTCAACACTAGTGTCCTGACTCCTGGCATCAAAAAACATGGAAAGAAGCAGGTCGATTTCCCCCATGCATGCACGCTATTTAAAAAGTAGATGAAGTGTTCCACTAAAACTACACATATTGGTGGGATGGCGGAACCATTATGTTTCCTGGATTTAGGACTTCCATAGACACTCTCAGCAGCTCTGTATTTATACCAAATATTCAATCCTGAGGTTTTTTTTTTTGTTTTTTTTTTTTTTTTTTTTTTTTTTTTTTTGGCAAAGACTATTTAAGTCACCCTCTGTAGACTAATACTAAGAACCCTGGAGTCTTTTGTAACTGTCTTGAGAGTTACTACATTGCTTTCTATTTTGTTGTGTCTTTTCACTAACCTCCCATCCGACTGTGAAGATGCTCAAAGCGGAATGACTTCAGTGTTTCCTGAAAGGCCCTAAAATGGTTGCCAGATGACTCATGCAAGGCAAGAGAGAGCTGCAACACACAAGGATACTTACACTTTGCACCCACCGATGGCTCACTTTGCTCATTCCCGTACTCACACACGGACCTAGCATGTGTACGCACA
>CABHPH010125936.1:2467-40830 GCA_902168325.1 Peromyscus nudipes
TCCTGGAGCTCACTTGGTAGCCCAGGCTGGTCTCGAACTCACAGAGATTCGCCTAGCTCTGCCTCCCGAGTGCTGGGATGAAAGGCGTGCGCCACCAACGCCCGGCTGGGTAGACTTTCATATACATCAGATAATGCACACATTGTTCTGTTAGAAATATATAAAATTGAGGTTAAATTAAAGTAGGAAACATCTGACCAATAGACTAGGAAGATACAGAGCAAAGTCCATAAGGAGATATTAAACCTGAATGTTCTAGAGTGAAAAGTATTTTACTCAGTGTTCCTTTCCATTTGCACAAAGAGCCAAAGAAATATTCTAGAAGAGGGCCCGTATGCTGTTCTATTAACTCACATGCTGCAGGGAAATTAGTATTACTAAAGAAGTGAGACAACTTTATGTGACTGTAGTGTGAGTACATGAGAAGAAAAGATAGGGAAGAGACTGAATGATTGCAGGAGTAGAATATGTAGGATGGGGAGGGAACGTGGGCAGGCGTTCAGTTGGGATCAAAAGTAACACACTTGGTTTTTATTTGTTGTCTGAAAGAAGGGTGTTTTCATACAGAATGGTGATTTGGGGGTAATGTCCTCAAATTTGTTTGCAAAAAATTACTAATATTGAAAACAGAAAACACAGAAAAGAAAAATGAAATGTGATACATCATTTTGGAATTGAGCTTTTTATAATCTATATAAATTTTTTTTCAGAGGGAGGAAACAAGGAAGGTAGAGAGGTGAATGTTATTATCTTAAGGATACAAAGATTTGGATTAAAATATTTTCTGAGATGCAGTCAGATCAACTCACATCATGAAATCATGCTAAGTATTTACATTGTTCTTTTAAATTATATCATAATCTTATAAAATAATATAAATGGGGAACACATAAACATGTGCCATTATGATATAATTTGCATAAATGGTTATTTTTCCTCTTTGTTTTTTATTGAAAATAGAATCTTCTTTTCAAACAATATATCCAGATTATAGTTTCTCTCTCTGCTCCTCTCAGTTCCCCTCCACCTTCCTGATGATAGTTTCTCTCTCTGCTCCTCCCAGTTCCCCTCCACCTTCCCTCCCCTCCAAACTCACTCCCTTTCTGTCTCTCATAAGAAAAGAATAGGCTTCTAAAAGAGAAAAACCAAACATGACAAAATAAAATGTAGGAAGATGAAGCAAAAACATATTATATTGAAGATGGACACCACAATTCAATAGGAGGAAAAGAGTCTCAAGAGCAGGCACAAGAGTAGAGACTCACTTGTTCTCATAGGAGTCCCATAAAAAACACTAGGCTAATAAAAAAATATATGCACAGAGAACCTAGTGCAGACCTGTCTAAGCACTGCACTTGCTCTGTGAGCTCATATATACCTAGTTTAGTTGATTCAGAGGGCCTTATTCTGGTGTCTGCCATCCTCTCTGCCTCCTCTTCCAGGGAATTCTCTGAGCTTTCAGGGGAAGGATTTAATGGAGGCCTCTAATTTAGAATCTCTCTCTCTCTCTCTCTCTCTCTCTCTCTCTCTCTCTCTCTTTCTCTCTCTCCCTCCCTCCCTAATGTCTGGTCATCTGCTGCCAGAAGAAGCCTCTTGGATGATGACTGGATAAGGCTCTGATCTACAAGTATAGCAGAATAGTATCAGGATTAATTTAATGGTTTTATTTTTCTAGACCATTAGTGTTTGGTTTTTACCTCAGATCCCTGGATTATTTAGTCTCTGGTTTTCATTTACCCAACCAGTGTCAGGTGTGAGTTCCTTTTCGTAAAGTAGATCTAGTCAGACATTGATTGACTACTCCCATACTTCTGTGCCACTATTGTCTTAGCATATTTTGTAGGCAGAACAGAATGTAGGTCAAAGGTTTTGTGGCTGGGTTGGTGTCCAAGTCTATCTTTCAGGAGCTTACAGAGTACCCTCCCACACCAAAGGGACTAGAACATAGGGGTGAGGGCTCTGAGTAGGCACCAGCTTGACTTCCCCACGTTCAATGAGTTGTATGGGTATTGTCCTCAGCAATGGGGTCCCTCTGTCAGGTTACAGAGACAGCCTTTGTCTTACCATTATCTTGGGTTGTTTGGGGATTCCATAGGACACCTTTGGTCAACAAATCAATTGAATGTACTCTAATTCCACCACTGGAAGCCTAGCCTGGCTATAAGAGTTGTCCAGTTGAGACTATATGCCCCTTGCTAGGACTCCTCATTAGGATCAGTTTTATAGATTCCTGGAAGTTTTCCCTGAACTAGATTTCCACATCATCTCCCAAATCCCTCTCATTCCATCCATATCTCCCCACACTCTCTCTCCCTACCCCATCACCCTCACTATTTGATCCCCCCTCCCACTCCAATCCCTACCTGTCCCTGGCCTGCCCTTTTAGTAAGATGGAGTGTCCTTTGGGTGTATGTTCAAGAATAGTATAGCTTGGTCTTGAAGTTCTGAGGAACCATAATGATTTCCATAGTGGCTATACAAGTTTGCACTCCCACCAGGAATGGAGGAATGTTCTGCTTGCTCCACATCCTCAACAGTATGAGCTGTCACTTGTGTTTTTGATCGTAGCCATTCTGACATTGTAAAGTGAAATATCAATGTAGTTTTGATTTTCATTTCCCTGATGGTTAAGGATGTTGAACACTTATTTAAGTGTTTCTCGGCCTTTTGAAATTTCTCTGTTAAAAATTATCTGTTCATATCCACTCCCCACTTTTTAAAAGAACTATTTGATGTTTTGATATCTAGTTTCTTGAGTTCTTTATATATTTAGGATACTAGACCTCTATCAGAGTTGATTAAAAAAATCTTTTCCCTTTCTGTAGGCTGGGACTTCATCTGATTGATAGTGTCTTTTGACTTTCAGAAACTTTTCAGTTTCATGAGGTCCCATTTAATAATTGTAGATCTTAGTACCTGCATTATCAGTGATCTCTTAAAAAAAAGTTGTTTCTTGGGCCAATGTGTTCAGGACTAATCCAGACTTTGTGTTTTATTGGGTTTAGTATATCTAGTTTTATGTTAAGGTCTTTGACCTGAGTTTTGTGCAGGGTGATACGTGTGTGTGTGTGTGTGTGTGTGTGTGTGTGTGTGCATTATATATATTCTTCTACCGGTCAACATTCACTTTGACTATCACCACTTGTTGAAGCAGCTGTCTTTATTCCAGTGTTTATTTCTGACTTTTTTAAATAAAAAAAAACAGCTGTTCATATATGTTTGTATTTGTGTCTGGGTCTTCAATTCAATTGTATATAGCAACATACCTGTTTTTATGCCAATACATTGTAGTTTTTATTACTATAGCTATGTAGTAAAACTTGAAGATGAGAATGGTGGTGCATCCAGGAGTTCTTTTATTGTTCAGTATTGTATTATCTAGCTAGAGTATTTTGCTATTCCATATGAAGTTGAGAACCGTCTCTCAATATCAGTAAAGAAGTGTGTTGGAATTTTGGTGGGGACTGAATTGAATCTGTAGATTGCTTTTGGTAAGATGACCATTTTTCTCTATGTTAATCCTACCAATTCATTAGCATGGAAGAGCTTTTCATCTTCTGATATCTTCTTCAATTTCTTTCTTCAAAGATTTGAAACTTTTATCATAAAAGTCTTTCACTTGCTTAGATATTTACCATAAGATATAGATCTTTTGAGGATATTGTGAAAGGCATTGTTTTCCTGATTTCTTTCTCAATCCTTTTGTCATTTGTATATAGGAGGACTACTGATTTTTATGTTTTGAGTTAATCTTGTATCCAGCCACATTGCTGAAAGTGTTTATCAGCTACAGGAGTTCCTTAGTGAAATTTTAAGATCACTTAGTATACTATCATATTATCTATAAATATTGATACTTCGACTTCTTCCTTCCCAAACTATATCCCTTAATCTCCTTCAGTTATCTTATTGCTCTCTCTAAAACTTCAAGCATTATATAAAACAAATATGGAAAAAGTGAACAACCTTGTCGTGTTTGCAATTTTAGTGGAAATGCTTTGAGTTTCTCTCCATTTAATTTGATGTTGGCTATAGGCTTGCTGTAAATTGCCTTTATTATGTATATCCCTTGTATCCCTAGTCTCTCCAGTATTTTATAATCATGAAGGAGTGTCAGATTTTGTCAAAAGTTTTTCAGTATAGAGATAATCATATTTTTTTCTGTTTGTTTATGTGTTGGATTATGTTTACTGAATTTCATGTACTGAACCATCCCTGGATCCATAGGATGAAGCATACTTGATCATGTTAGATGATCTTTTTGATGTGATCTTGGTTTCTGTTTGCAAGTATTTTATTGAGTATTTTTTACATGTATGTCCATAAGGGAAATTGGTCTGTCATTCTATTTCTTATTGAGACTTTATATGTTGAGACTTTATATGTTGAGACTTTATAAGTGAAATGAGTTAGGGGAAGGAATGTTGGAGAAGAAGTCTTGGTGATCCATTGGGGTTGGGGCCAGAGAAGAAAGGGAGACCACAGAAGGTTTCCAGCTATAGAGGTCAGGATGAGACTGGGAGTAATTTGATCTCAGAGGCTGTAGAGAGGTGTGGATCATCAAGCCTACTTGTTGCCCTGGGGGGAGATGCCCTTGAGTTAGCAGGGGGTGCTTGACGGAGTTGGGGACTCAAATACTGAAAGAGTTTGGATAGGGAGGCTAGGAGGAGATGGTCTGTGGGATACCCAGGAGATGTGGGGAGGGTGAGGGAAGGCTGCCACTGGTATTCTGTTGTAGTGCTAGGGATGAGACCAGGAAATTGGGTTTGGGGAAACAGAAAGTTTGGAGAAGGTCTGTGGGCAGTCTATCTGGTTCTCTGGCAGGCCTAACATAAACCTTTTTAAAGAAGCCCGATATATTGTGATGATTCTAGATGGTAACAAGGATTGAATAACATTTATGTTTGGTTTGAGATTTTTTGTTTACTTCAGATTATTTTTGCAGAAAACAATAGGGAGTAGGCACACAGAAAATTGAAGACAGTAATTATTTTTCATATTCTCAAATAAAAGCAATAATAGCATAGGAGTAAAAATACATCATGGAAGCACATTATTTCATTATTCTGGGTTATATCCTGCTTCCACTCATCTGTCAATCAATATTTCCCAACATATGCCAACTTGTGACACAGGAAAATCAAAATGTTTCTGGCATTGCCATTAGCTTTCATATAGTATCACAATCAAGTTGAACTCAAGGAAAAACTACAACAGATGGTGATTTTTCATTGAGTTTCACTAGATATAAAGTTTGATGTATGATTGAAGACTATGCTTCAGGGTTTGGCCTTAACTTTCTGCTATAAAAAAAGGGCAGCTGAGCATTTTTACAGCATCTTTATATATATATAAAATCACAGATTCCTCTGTCCTCCCCCCAGCCCTCCCTCCCAACACACCCCCAATCCTACCCTCTCCAATGCAAGGTCTCCCATGGGGAGTCAGCAGAGCCTGGTATATTCAGTTGGGGCAGGTCCAAGCCCCTCCTCCCTGCACCAAGGCTGCAAAAAGTGTCCCACCATTGGCACTAGACTCCCAAAAGCCGGCTCATGCACTAGGGACAGGTCCTGGTCCCACTGTCTGGGGGTCCCCTAAACAGTTCAAGCCAAACAACTGTCTTGCTTATCCAGAGGGGCTCCTCAGCCATTGGTCCACAGTTCATGAGTTTCCACTAGTTTGGCTAGTTGTCTCTGTACTCCTTCCAATCATGGTCTTGAGGGCTGAAATCAATGAAATAGAAACAAAGAGAACAATACAAGGAATCAATAAAACAAAGAGTTGGTTCTTTGAGAAAATCAACAAGATAGACAAGCCATTATCCAAATTAACCAAAAGGCAGAGAGAAAGCATCCAAATCAACAAAATCAGAAATGAAAAGGGAGACAGACTATGGGAAAATCCAGAAAATCATCAGTTCATACTTCAAAAACCTGTACTCCGCAAAATCTGAAAGAAATGGACAATTTTCTGGATAGGTACCACATACCAAAGTTAAATCAAGACCAGACAAATTATATAAATAGGCCAATAATCCCTAAGGAAATAGAAACAGTCATTAAAAGTCTCCCAACTAAAAAAAGTCCAGGACCGGATGGCTTCAGTGCAGAATTCTACCAGAATTTCACAGAAGAACTAATTCCAATGCTCTTCAAATTGTTCCACACAATAGAAACAGAAGGAACATTACCAAACTCTTTTTATGAAGCTACAGTGACCCTGATACCCAAACCACACAAAGATGCAACAAAGAAAGAGAATTACAGACCAATCTCCCTTATGAACATTGATGCAAAAATACTCAATAAAATATTGGCAAACTGAATCCAAGAACACATCAAAAAAATTATCCACCATGATCAAGTAGGCTTCTTCCCAGGGATGCAAGGATGGTTCAACAAAAGAAAATCTGTCAGTGTAATACACCATATAAACAAACTGAAAGAAAAAAAAAACACATGATCATCTCATTTGATGCTAGAAAAGCCTTTGACAAAATCCAACACCTCTTCATGATAAAACTCTTAAAGAGATCAGGAATAAAAGGAACATACCTAAAGATAATAAAGGCAATTTACAGCAAGCCGACTGCCAACATCAAATTAAATGGAGAAAAACTCAAAGCGATACCACTAAAATCAGGAACAAGACAAGGCTGTCCACTCTCCCCATATTTATTCAATATAGTACTAGAAGTTCTAGCTAGAGCAATAAGACAACAAAAGGAGGTCAAGGGAATACAAATTGGAAAGGAAGAAGTCAAACTTTCACTATTTGCAGACGATACGATAGTGTACATAAGTGACCCCAAAAATTCTACCAGGGAACTTCTACAGCTGATAAACTCCTTCAGTAATGTCAGGACACAAGATCAATTCTGCATTTTTATATATGAAACAGAAAGGAACACTGCATCCACTTCCCCATTTTCAAAATTGTCTTCCTACAATTTACTAGCATATACACATGTAGATAGATATATGTGTCTGTAGTTACAGATCTCTTTCCTCTAGGTAAGTATTATATACATTTTGATCATGGGCAATAGCATTTTATTAGGAGATGCACACCTGGAATATTTTTAGAGCTTGAACCTTAAATAAAACACCCAAATTGTTGATAGTAGAAAAAGTAGCATTCACTTCACAATAAATTCATGTTTCATGATTTCTGCTCTCATAGTCAGTGAATTTCACAGTAGGAAATGTTATGATTTCTGATACCCTTCATAAATAACTGTACATTTTTCACCTAAGAAAAGTTCATGAAAACTTTACTGTACATGATTTTGTTTTACAGAATTTTAAATTGTTATTAATATAGTTCAGATGATCAGGAATACTCATTTAAAGCAAAGATTTGCTTTAAAAATGTTGTTCCTAAACTTTGCCTAATATAGTGTTATGCTTGCCATGTTATTTATTGGTCTTCTCAATTTTAATCAAAGGAATTACTGAAGGGGCCCCATGAAATAATAATAATATATTGACTTAGAATTGTAATTATATATGGCATTTTATTAGAATTCCTGCTTGTCTCTTGCCTTGAATCTTTAATATGCTTTTTTAAATTAATGACTTTAAAATTTTGTGTTATTAGCTGAATAGTCACAAGTAATTCTTATAAGAGTTGGCATTGCCATATTATTTTACACTTGTTTGTGTAAAATACTTTTATTGACATTTATGTATTTATTTATTTCATGTGCATGTGTGTGTGTGTTCTCAAATAACACTTTTACTCATATGGACATCAGAGGACAGCTTGAAGAAGTCAGGTCTCTTCTTCCAGAATGTGGGTCCCCAGGATAAAAACCAAGTTGTTTGGTTAGGCAGCAAGCAGTGCCACCCACTAAACCATCTCCCTGGCCCCGTGAAGTGCTTATTATTAATAGCAGGTGGCCACTCAGGAACGTGTCTTACACTATAGACATATTTAGCACACTTATTGAGATTATTTTTAAGCTACTAAAAGCATATGTTCACAAGAAGAAAAATATCTATTTAACACATTCTCATTTTTATTGAAAAAAAAAGCCATATATGTCTGCTAAAACCTCTGAATTTTTTATTGTTGTCAAAATCTGTACCGTCTCAATTTATAAAACATGATGGATATATGCTATCAAAAGGTAAACTATCAACTGCTGCTGACAGCAGGAGTGATGTGTATTTTTAAAGGAGCTTTTGGCAGCACTCTGGTGTGACACTCTGCTTCTGCTGTTTTCTCCCTTATGAGAAAACCCTAGACTTAAAATACAAAAGTCATCGTGTTTTCTGTATAGCTAGTACCTTGATTCTGTTGTGTTGGTATTAAGAGTATCTTTTGTTAGACGGGGTGACTTAGAGATCTCTAATAAGCAAACATTTTATGATTCAAGGCTACAACTATCCAGTTCTTTGCACCTTCCCACCACTAAGAATAACAGTGAGTTTTTTAATTTATTTAATAAAATCTTTTAAATGAATGACTACAATCCTAGTTTATTTCTTCTTAGAAATACAAGCTGATTACCAACATCAAATCTAATCATATTATTTCCTAAAGCATTGCCTGAATTTATTGATGTGAAGGCAGATGATTGTACTTTGTCCTCTTATGTACATTACAGAGGACACAAACAACCTCACCATTATTTCTGACAGAGAGCAGAATATTAAAATGAGCCTCGATGATAGCCCAGCTTGGGTTTACAAAATTAATGAAGAACAAATGTTTGAGGTGACGTGTAAGCATGACATTCTCTCTGTGGGATGACCTTCGTTCCCCCTCAGTTAGCTAATGAGGATTTCTTTGCTCTCTTTCATGCTGAAGGACCTCAGGGCCTTGTATCCTTACTGAGTGAACACAATGTCACTTCAGCTGGCAGAAATATTTCGTTTCTTGTCAGGAAGAAAAGTTTCCTTATGCCATGTAGAGCAAGCACAAAAGATGGGGCTGGCAATTGAGACCAGACATTTCAATCAGCAGCTCAGCCCAGTAGAGATGTTTCACGTGCTAGAGTGGTTTAGATTACAATATTTAAGCCCTGCTTTGCCTGTCTTAGAGTTTAAGATGCTTGTTATTGTAAAAGAAGACACACTAATCTGTACTCAGAATGCTTCTCATCTGCTAAACAGTGCTATTTACATAGGAGAAGATTTGATTTTCTGTCACAGAGTATCCAGACACAGCATAGGCATACATCTGATCCCCCAAATGCGTTGACACAACCTCTGTTAAGTTAATATTCTGTAAGAATTTCTTTGATCCGTATTTTAAAAAAAGGAAGAAAGAATAAGGTATGTGTATAACTTTATTAAGTGAAATACCAGAGTGTTGTTTCTGTCTTAACATTTATATTGCAACAAAATACTGGAGCGTATGACTGTATGGGAATAGCGAATGTCAGGTCGCCAGAAGCTGCTGTGACACAGGGTAGGACCATCTGAATATGTTTTGGAAGATGAAATTTCCAAAAGCTGCCACTTTGACCTGTAGTAGAAATTCGTTCCACCAATTAACTTTGAGGTATAAGCCTTAGGGCGTTGTTTCTGATCTACATACATGATCGCTTAAAAGGAGGGTCGGGGGCGGGGGGTGGATTGTGGCCCTTTGTCTTCTTGGGGTGGATTCAGAGGTCTGGATCCATTCGCTCCCAGGCAGAATGGACGACCGTTGTTCCCTTGGTTCACATGGATTTCTCATAATACTGACCGTTGCACTGAGACACACCTCAGTAGGAAATGTAACTCTTCCTTTGTGAATTTCTCATTTACCTATTAGACCCCAGCCAGAAATCGTTTTTTTTGCCCTGAGTTTTTCCGTCTCCCTTCATCTCAGTGGTGATCTTCATACTTCTGCCTTCAGCTCTTCTATCACACAGCATGGGGTCTACTCTTGAGACGTGAGCAATAAGTTATCTTCAGAGCAACAATTGTCTCCTGATCTGTTGGCTTCAGTATATTTCCGATTCTACCATTATATTTTAAAACACTACCTATTGTTATAAATAGGGATGAAGAAAATTAATTGAATTTGTTCAAACATACACTGTAAACTATTTCTACATCTAGCCTGTACCATAGCTAGGGAGTCTTAACAAAAGAAATGGAAGGTTTACTTTCATAAAGATGTTTACAAACATTTTAAAATTTTGGTTGTATTATTTAAATTATTACTTATGCTCTGTTTGAACCATGTACAAAATACATTTGCTAATGTATTTGCAGCAAGAAATTCCTGTTCTCTTCATTTACTAAACTTTCATCCAACACACCCTTGCATCACGTAATTGTTCTCAGCATTGAGTTCTAATAATAATTAAACAGAGCTTACATTCTAGTGTGGAGACTAGACCATGGGAAAATAAAAATTCTGCATTTTTTATGAAATGGGAATTTTTGCTAAAATAAATTCAACATAAAAATGGATGTGTCTTGTGAGAAATTAGGGGATAAGAAAGATCGAGTAGATAGCTACTAAGGGAATGTTATTTTTGAAAGAAGTCTGAGGACAAGCTTTAAGGATACCTTGGGGCAAAGTACATTATCCAGATGAACAACAAGTACAGAAACCATGAATGAGAAGCCGTGAACTCATGGGGTGTGGAGAAAGAGGCATGGGCTGGGGAGGGAGATATTGTTAAGCGAGAAAATAGCAAGGAAAAGCGGGAAATGAGAAGCAGAAGGGAAATGGACAGGGAAAAGGGGATCCATGGGGCTGGGAGGAAACACATGGAGAAAGGAACCCTCTGGAGGAATAGATGGATGAATTTTCTGCATCACTCAATAGTCTCTTGCTCATATAGTACAGATGCTTAAGTGTGAGACCAGAAAAGTCAACTAGACAACTCAAGCCATCTCTGCAGTGAGAGAGACTGTGGCATCCTGGGCAACTGGGTAGAAAAGGGTATAGTATGCACTCCAATTATTTAGAAGGCAAAAGGAAAGGAACTATGTACAGTTGTATTTATTATCCAATGTCATGATATAAATTATATACAGTGAACATCATGTGATGTTTCCATAACTGTTTATACTAGGAAATATTTATTCAAACAAAAGTAAAAATTATAATTTTATAAATCAAATATTTACAAATCACATATGGTGTTCATCTTTCAATGACTGATTTATTTGCTTTAAAATCATACCCTCTGATTTGTTTTTGTTGTTATAAATATCTTGGTTTTCGCTTTTATTCTTTTTTTCATTGTTTAATAGTATTATATATTTATAACACATTTTACTCCATTTTCAGGAAAATGTTGACTCAGTATTTTGGTTCTCTCTCTGTCTCTCTCTCTCTTTCTCTGTCTCTCCCTCTTTCTCTGTCTCTCTGTCTCTGTCTCTCTGTCTCTGTCTCTGTCTCTCTCTCTGTCTCTCTCTGTTTCTCTCTCTCTCTCTCTCTGTGTGTGTGTGTGTGTGTGTGTATTAGTGTTTGTAGGGGATGGGTATGTTTGTTCATATGCATGCGCGTTTGGGGTATAAACCTGTTCTCAGACATGCATTCATTAGTGTCAGTGCAGAGGGTGGAGTTCATCCGTGGCTGTCTTTCATTCCTAAAGGCCCAAATACCTCATTTTTGGAGACTGTACTCACATTTGGGACTTGATCCTCACTGATTAGATTTTGCTGGCTTGTCTGTGAGCTCCAGAGATCTTCCCATTTCTGCCTCCCCAGCACTGAGATTACAAGTATGTGCTACCAAACCAAGCTCTATATGTGAGTCCTGAGGATTGAACTGAAGTCTTAGGGTGTACCAGTGTAATAAAAACCATGATTCTATTTTTGCATATGCAGTTTGGTATTGATGGTTTAATAATTAAACCATTACCACCTCCTATTTTGGTTCTTTTTATAGTATGGTCACATATTTATTTAATTTTTTAAATTTTCTTAGGATTAGATGTTTAAAATAAATTGCATGCTTTGCATGCGAAAATAGCATTGAAAGATTTAAACCTGGAAGAATAGCTTTACTGTTCATTAAAATAATAATACTGTGGAGAGGAGATGGCTATATGAAGCATAGTATTGGATGTATCCAGTTTTCAATACCAAACTGGACGTGCAAAAATAGAATCATGGTTTTTCTTGCACTGGTACACCCAAAAGAGCTGATATGCTTCATAAGTTGACCAAGGAGAACCATCAGAGTACATGTCATGCTTAAAGAACAGCTACACACAGTTGAGATTAGCCCATGATCAAAGTGAACACTACGCAGCTACTGTCCATGCCTTGACAGCACATAGGTACTATGGAGTAGCTCATAAACACAGTCATTCTTTGTGTGTATCCACCAGCTGTCCACTCAACTTTAGAAAATAGGCTGCAAAAGGCTCAAATGAGCAGTTTACTGTCACCACATATCAGCAGCACATACGTACACATTCCAGTACACAGTTCTCAAAGAATCGGGGGTTACTAAAGTATTGTGCCCTGTAAAGCTAAGCATTGACTTAGGGACTAGTCTCTGCTCTTTTCTGACTATAAAATGACTGTGTGATTTCCAGAAACATTCCCTGAAGTGAAAGAAAAGGGAAAATTTAAAGAATCATTTTTTTCCGATATACAATTATGGTGCGTAACTCACTAACATAACATAGTGTCAAATGCTTCCCCTTAACACTGATTAAAATCTTAGCATTGGAAGAGTAAGAGGACACCTAGAAATGATTAAGAGATCTCTAATATTGTGGATCCACTCCCACCCAGTCTCCTCGGGAACCTACACATTTTCCATTGTGCATTTTTCTGATAAAAGTGA
Organism: Peromyscus nudipes; assembly: GCA_902168325.1. Taxonomy (NCBI): domain Eukaryota; kingdom Metazoa; phylum Chordata; class Mammalia; order Rodentia; family Cricetidae; genus Peromyscus; species Peromyscus nudipes. Next base: position 15,221 of record CABHPH010125936.1, read on the forward strand.
TGGAAGCCAGTTTTTAACTTTGACACCAGGAAGAAACCTGACGATGTTTACTTTTCCCCTACCATGATTTCATTTACCCCGAGTAACAGGATAAGTCACAGCTGGGTTTGTGATTTCATAACAATACGATTTACTTACTGGTCTTATGGAACAATGTGCCTTCAGTTGCAATTGAGTGGGTGTATGATATGAATTCTATAAATATGTTGCTATCCTATGGCCTTATAGTATACTCATTTCATTCTAAGTTTAAAAATTATTCTGCGTACATTGATGCCTAGCCTGCATATATGTTTCCCATCATGTATATACCTAGTACCTGTGGAAGTCAGAACAGTGTGACAGATACCCTAAAACCGTAGTTACAGATGGTTGTGAGGTGACACGTGGGTACTGGAAATTGAAGTCTAGTTCTATGGAAGAACAGCAAATGCTCTTAATCATGTTTTATTTTTTATCTTTTACATGAGATAATTATTCACTGTATATATGCTGAGTTATATGGAGGTACATACTAAAGAAAATAGCAATATATGATGAAATATTATTAACATAATAAATTCTTTTCAAATGAAAGTTACTTTAAAATTTGTGTATATGTATATGTGTTTGTGTATGCACACATGTGTGTTTGGGTATGCATATACCCATGTTGTTGCATATTAAGATCAAGTATTTTCCCAATTACTCTCCATCTTATATATGGACACAGTGCCTCACTGAGCTTAGAGCACCACATTTCATCTAGGCTAGCTGGCCAGAAAGCTCCAGGCTTCCATCTGATGCAACTTGCACAGCTCTGGTATTGAAGACAGGTGCTATTGAGCACTATATTCTTTTAACGTTGGTGCTCATGATCCAAACTCAGTACATAAGCTTGAAGAGCACTTTACCAACTGAGCTATCTTCACAGATCCTATTTACATTTATTTTTAAATTATTTTTAAAAACAACAAATATTCAGAAATTAAACTGACAGAATTTCCATATCTGTAAATCACAAAATGACATAGTACATTGTAAGCTGTGTATGAATTGTTGTGGGCAGTGTAGTGAGCAGAGACTAACAGAGAAAGCAGAATCTGATCATTTCTTTTACTGAGCAACTGCAATGATATACAAATTAATAACCTGCAACTGAATAATAATAGGAATTTTAGATGTTTTGTATTAAACACACCTTATAATTTGTATTACCCTTTGAATCAAAATATCTGTTAGGGAAAACCTTTTGGATTAATTCATTGCTTAGTGTCTGAAAACATTATTAGCCAATGCACATTTAAATTATCATGTGAAATTTTGCATGGTTTACTTTGTTTTTAGTCTTAGCTATGATTGAGGCCCGTTGTGTTACTCCCATGTGTCCCTTAAATAAGACTTAAAAAGAGAAGATTTCAGTTCAAGCAGGAACCATTGAAGGAAAGTGTTGCTGGTTTTAGGTGCAATGAAAAGAATGAAGCACAAAAGAATAAGGAGAAGAATATGTAAAAGCCAAACATAAAATATATTGAGGCCATCTGGTACATAAGTGGTATAATAATAGTAAATTAAGTGCTAATTTATCTCCAGAACAGTTCATTGAGTCTAGAGTCATTCTTCAGTCATCTGAAAGTCAAATTTGAAAGTCTAAATTAAAGCTGGCTCTGCAAACAGTCGTAGAAACTCTGTGCCTTTTACTTTTCTGCTTGACAAATTGGTAGATTGTAGTCAACTCAGAAACCTATGCAAGAGCATGCACACTGGTGTAGAGATGTCTGCTTGGTGAGGCTAAAGAAAGAGTGTTACTAAGGCTTTATTCTTCTGATCTTGTCCTGTTAAAAAAATCAGATTGGATTGTTGAACAACAACAACAACAAAAACAAAAACAAAAAACAAAAAACAAAAAACAAAACAAAACAAAAAAAACATGGTTATTTGTAAATTACCTTTACAAGAGTAGTTTTCTAAACATAATAAAATTACTAGACTACTCTTTAATATGCCATGGTTTTAAAGCCATATTTGATTCTTCTGTATGTAATAATTTTGTTTACTTTAGAACATATTATCACTTATATTATTTATTATTAATTAATTATTTTCCCTCAAAAATGAGTCAAGAATATATGTTACCTACCAGATACTAGGATGCATATGTCTGCTATATGTTAATTTTTTGAGTCCTTTAGGGTATATATTAATACAATAAGTAACAGATGAGTGAACATATGGTTTGCTAGATTATGTTTATATTAATTATATTCAGATCACATTTAAATAAAGGGTCAGTGGCATGTAAATCGGAAATTCCAAATTAACACGTTTAGTAGTGAAGGGTGAGAGGTATTACTACCAATGTGAATAGCAATGTGACATGGCATGGAACAAACAAAGATAATTATCAAAAGGTAAAATCACAACACTGTAGAGAGAAGCAGCACTCTTTGAAAGTATGGTTCAGGCTCACATGAAACCTTTAGCAGATGCTCACAATTGTGGCAAGGCCATGAAAGAAGTGAAGGAATTTCTCAACTTATAATACACAAGAGCACCGAAAATAAGTGGATGACAGCAAATACAGACTCAGTTAGAGTATAGAAGCACAATTCTGCATCTCATGCTATTTGAAAGTGTTAAACATTTGGCTTTCTAAATAATAAACCAAGGAAAAATAATTTAATATTTTACAGACCATTTTTGCATATGTCCCTCCGAAACAAAAGTCTCAGCTCATTGTAAATACACTAAATTGGCCAATCATACTTTTCTGAACATTGTAATGCTTAAATTTGAAGGTAAGCCTGTCAAAAGTAGAAGTTACAACTTTTATTAGACATTTTTAATATTATTCAAATAAAACAGTTAAGTAATAAATTAATTTCCATCACTTACAATTTTAAATGTACAATACTTTCTAAAACCTGAAAACATAGTGTAAAATCTTCTGTGTCGTGTTTCCTATCAAATATTCAGTTATAGTGTTTACCATAAGTGCCACAACCTTTGCACAGTTCATGATAATAATGACACACTATCGCCCAATGACAGAGAAATGGATGAGATCTTCATGAACAGCCTGGACATAAGTGGGGGAAATGAAAGGCGAGAGTCGAGAGAAAGAGAGCTTGGGGGAGCGGGAGACCCCAGCTGGATCAAGAACAAAGAGGGAGAACAAGGAATAGGAGACCATGATGAATGAAGACCACATGAGAATAGTAAGAAGCAAAGTGCTAGAGAGGCCCACAGAAATCTGGAATGCTTAATATACATTGTAAACAATGATATTAGCTTCTCAAATATCCTTTGCCAAAGTTGAAGGTAACATACCCAAAAATACACAGATAATCTCTTTTTTCTGTACACAGATCATCTTTAGTAGAACAGCTTTAAAACATACTTGCATCATACTTCTCTAGCATATAACCTATACTCAATGCTTTTTTTTCTGAGACAGTCTATTGGAAATATATTAGTCTTAAATACATTTTCCTACTGATGTTTTTTCCATTTCATGCTGCTAACACATTCCAATATTCTACTGTAGTATGAAGCATGGTTGAAGGAACTTGCACTTAAACCAATTCTTAGAAATGGGTTTAACTCCTTGTCATAGTAATGGCACAGTATTGTAGAAAACTCTCAGCTCTTCACAGGATTTCCAGGTGCACAGTTTTATGCTCTAATTCAGTTCTAGTGGGTTCCAGATATGGAAGTAGGAGCTTCTAAGAAATCCATTATCAAGTGGAAGTTTACTTTCAAATCGGAGATAATTGCAGTGGGGACATGGGACAGCAGTATGTATTTTGAAGTACTTCACAAGGGAAAGTACTCAATATGGAGAACTGTGATCATCTGCTAAGTTTGGAGCAATGAAGCAAACAATACACTGGTTTAAAAATAATAAAATGAAGAAGCAAGAATGGTTGAACAAATCCATAATGCTAAAGATTCCATGATAATTAGTCATTATTGTCAACTTAGCTTGGTTTAGAGTTACCTAGGAAACATATATCTGGCTATGTCTTTGAGCATATTTCCAGAGAGGGAAGACTCAACTTGTGGACATCTCTATTCCAAGGTTTGACATGCCAGATCGACAAATAAGGAGAAAAAAAATGGGAAAGCAAACTGAATATCAGCATTTCTCTGTCTGCTTTGGCTGCTTCCTGACTATTATGCCATGTGACCAAATGCCTAATGCTCCCAATGACAAAGTTAGACGCTCTTACAATTATGCCTCATTTGACATGATGGTCTCAAATGGTGACACAATCCTTTCCTTTCAACATTTCTCTTTTATGTGGTATTTTGTGACAGAATGAGGAATGGAACTAACACAGCCCCATAGAAAAAGTGAGTGTAGGATTTGTATCAGTTGACCTAATGACCTAATGAAAGGGAGAAGAGAAGATCACTGGAGATTAAGACCACCATAGAAAATGTCTGAGAAATGTATCGTGACTGTATGATGGAGACTGTAAGATATCCACTAAAAGGGGATTCTGAGACCCTCTGGCCATCCTATGCTCTCTGCTTTCTGGTTGATGAGGTGAGTTATTTTGTGCTCCCCTGTGCTCCTTTATAATGGACTTCCTTGCCACAGAGTCAAGACAACTAGGCTAGACAAACTTGAAAACCAGTACATGAAGTTCTAGTTTTTTTTCACTGTCAGGATTGACATGCTTTTCTAAAATCTTTCTGGGGAAGGGAAAATTTAACTCAGAGCTTCGTACAAGATAGGCAAAAATACAACCGCTGAATCATGTCCCCAGCCCCATGGAGTAGAATTATAGAAATGGATTATTGGTTCAAGATTCTTATGCAAAGTATATTTAATAGTATTCCTTGAATAAAAAGATACCATAAGCCCTACAATTTTCAGGTTCAGATATTGCAGATTTTGGATTCTGGTAGGAATCCAACTAAATCCACAGAATCAACTAAATACAGCTTATAGGGGCTCATAGAGATCAAAGTGACAATCAAGGAGCCTGTATGGGTCTGAGCTAGGTCTTTTGCATGTATGCTATGGTTATGTAGCTTGGGGTCTTGTGGGACTCATTACAGTGGGAGTGGGTTTGTCTCTGATTCTTTTGCCTGCTCTTGAGACCCTTTTCTTCCTATTGGGTTTCCTCATCTAGCCTTGATATGAGGGTTTGTGCCTAGTCTTACATATTATACCATGTTTGGCTGAGGGAGATGGGAGATGTGGGGGACAACTTGGAGGTTTGGAAGGAGGGGAAACTGTGGTGAGGATGTAATGTATGAGAGGAGAATAAATTAAAAAAAAACATTCATGACCTATACTATTAGACTTTACAAAAGGAAGTCAGCTAGAATTAAGAACTTCTGCTTGGTATTTATTTTGTATTTATTTTTTGAGTACAAGGAATTGATGCTATCCTACTGAGTGACAGATACACTTTGGAAAATAAGCATAGGGAACAGGTATATGTATTAGTTGCAAGATAAATTAACCAGATGGAATATGGGAATGACATCTTTTGATTTCTGTCTTTTCTGGTGGGTCCAATCTTTTGAGATTGGGACATGATGTTACTATATTCAAAATTAGTGCTGGAGAATTATAAAATTAATTTTTTCTTGCATAAAAACTTCAAAAAGAAAAATCTCATTAAAAAATTCTGTCTAGCTGGGCAGTGGTGGTGCATGCCTTTAATCCCAGCACTCAGGAGGCAGAGGCAGGCAGATCTCTATGAGTTAGAGGCCAGCCTGGTCTACAGAGGGAGATCCAGGACAGGCACCAAAATGACACAGAAAAACCCTGTCTCAAAAAAACAAAACAAAACAAAACAAAACAAAAAAAACCCAAACAAAAAACAAAAAAATTCTGTCTCTGTGTTGGTCAGCATTCACTGCTAGTCTGGGCTCAGTGGCCCTTGGAAAGTGGGAGAAAGATATGAATGGTTTGGCATTGTCATTGCGAATAACCTTCACTTTTTATAAATAAAATGCATAATCAATGAGTTGTAATTGGATGAAGTGACCTTATGTAACTTACTTGCTGTAATTAGGACATTCTCCCCCTGATTAAAACTGACAGACATTCCTTTAGACCTAGTTACAGAAAAGTGTGACAACTCCAGATGCTTGGGGTGGCACAGCACTCCAAGTGGTATTTTGCTTTGTTTGGGTATTGTTTTTTGATGGAACAATTGCGTTTTTTTTTTTAAATTAAGCTCAGCCTGTGTTTTCAAAGAAAAACTTTTAAAAAGTAAAACTGAAAAAAATTAAGGTATATTTAAAACATCAAGTGGATTTTGTTTAGCCCTGAAAAATTTGCTAGTAGTACAAAATTTTAAAATAATTTTGTTTGATCTTGCCTTTTGAGAATCTTTTTTCCAGAAATTTAATCAGATTGCAGCCCCTTGGTACTAATGTACCTTACTTTTCTTGTCTTTTAAAAATTCATATCTTTCAGTCATAGAGCATTACATGAGTAGAAACTTATAAAATACCATTCAAAGATGTATTTTTAAATGGCATATAAGCATTATGAAACTGTGCAGAGAGGTTAGAATTCATATTATTGTGTATAGAAAATCACATCTACACTTTGGAAACATCTTAGCAGTCTATGTGTTATATAATTTTGTTAGTAATACTTAATTTTAATATTTTTTATTCTGCCTTTCATCTTGCCTTTTGAGATCATGTCTTTTGTCATGTACTGCTGAAGTTTTTATCCCTCAGGCTAAGATGCTAATTTTCTTCATTTTTACTTTTAAAAAATGTTTTGTTTTGTTTTTTGCTCATTGTATATGATTGTGTGTGTTTGTCAGAGTATGGGTATATGCAGAGCTTTGCACACGTGTGGAAGTCAGAGGACAATTTATGGAAGTCGTTAGTTCTCCCCTTCCACTATGTAGGTCTCAAGGACTGAACTCAGGTTGTCATGCATAGCAGCAAGAGCATTTACCAGCTGATTCAAGTCACTGACCCAAGATGATGATTTTAGAAATCAATTTTGTAGATCAATCATCATATATAACATTCTAAACAAGTAGTATTTCTATAACAAGAACCTGAAGTATTATCAAAGTTTTGCAGGCAAAACAGCAACTACTGAGTCTATTCCTAGTATTCTTATGAATCTAGAAGTAGCTTTCTGATAATGTCAACTACCAGAACATAGTGACAACCTAGGGACCAATATATTTGCAAGTTGTTTTCGATTACAGTAAAAATAATTGTCCCAAAAGGAAGAGACAGCTAAGTAGGATTTCTCCATGTGTAGTGTTTTTGGTTTGTTTGTTTTTTTGTTGTTTATTTTTGCTGGGTGCCCGAATTGCATGTATTATCTTATTCTGAAAGAGGGTAGTCTTCAAATATGGGAAATACACACAACTGTAATCATTGCTAGTGTTGATTTTTGTTTTCATTGAAATGTATCAATATAATATGACACAAAGAGAGTTATTTATTTAAGACTATTTCAAAATGAAAGTGAAAATATAACTAAATCAAAGCAGTTAAAATTAATGAAGTGTGGTTAAAAAAAAAGTACATGAAAACTGGCATAATGCTAAACACTACCAAGAACACTTACCTACAAATACTTACATTTCTCCTCGGTGTCTCTTAATTCTATAGTTTTAAAATTTTAACGTCTTAAAATCTCCTTGACATTTGATGGACTAGTTATATGATATAACTTGAATTTTGAGTATCCCAAGGCATATATGAAAACACTTTGTTTGATGTGAAGATATTACTTGGAATACTTGCATTCTTTACACTGGAGAGCTCTGGGCTAGGTGGGATGCTGAAAAAGTAGAGAATGAGACTTATTAGCTGTTCAGTGCTCTCCTTGTCTTGAATAAGCACTTTGCTGTATCATATGCTCATTCTTCAATGGACTGTCTTGACACAGAACCAAGGCAACTGGACTAATTAATTTTGGATTGGAACCTTTAAAACTCTAAGCCAAAATAAATCTTTATCTTTGTATATTGATTGTATCAGACAGTTTGTTATAACCCACAGTGCAACTAAGGCTAAGTGTCTGGTAAATAACTGCTGATGCTATCTTGGAGGAAAGCTCTTGAGCTTAGAAAATCTTTGGAAATAACCTGGTAAAATTATTATAATATATATATAGTTAAAATAATATGATAATAATAATAATAATAATAATAAATAATAACAATAAAGCATGTAAGTTGGGTGGGGGAGATACCTTGATCAGTAAGGTATGCACTACAAGCGTGAGGTCCTGAATCTCATCCACAGAATACATGTTAAAAAAATCCCAGCATTGGGGAATCAGAAATACATAGATTCTTGGAGTTCACTGGCCAGACAATCCTCCCTAACTGGTGAGACCAAAGTACCAATGCAAGAGCTCACCTGTCTCAGTTTTCTCTCTATTGCTCTGATAAAATATTTGGCCAAAAGCAATTTAGGGAATGAATAGTTCATTCCAGCTTAAGTTTCATCATTGAGGGAAGTCAGGACATGAATTAAGTACAGAAATCATGGAGAATTGCTGCTTGTTGGCTATTTTAGGCTCATGCTCAGCTAGCTTCCTCATACAGGTGAGGACCATGTGCCAAGGAATTGGCATCACTCCTTTTGGGCTGGGCCCCCTCCATCAATTAACAATCAATACTTCCTCATAGACCTGACGTTGAAGCAACCTGATAAAGAGAATTGTTCAACTGAGATTTTCTTTTTATTAAGGTGATTCTAGGCTCTGTTGACAGGTTATTTTAATTAGACCTCTATCTGATAAATAAAGGTGGACAGCACCTAAAGAATGACAACTGATGTTGTCCCCTGGCCTCTCCATGCAAATGTACACTGTGCATGTGGACTCACACACAAACTTGCACTTATATACACACATACATAACCCACACACACCAAAATTCATATCAAAGTAAAAATACATAGTGTATAGATTGCAAAATGCTGCATGTAAATGCTATGCAATTTTTTAGGGGTGGCAATTCAATATGCAGGAATCGTAGTGGAAGAACAATGCCTTCTGAGTGTTTGAAGGGAGGCTACAAGCATTTTGGTCATCTATATTTCACTACCATCTTTGTTCTTAACCTGGACTCTAAAGACAGACTTCCAAGTACCTATAAACTCCTAAAGATTTTTATGACCATGGTTGAACTTTTTTCTATTTTTTACTTGAAGATTTTAAAATGAAAATATAATTACTTCAATTCACTTCCCTTTTCTGCCTCCTAATTGTCCAATAACCTTTCCCTTAGCGCCCTACCATGTCCTTTCCCTGCAACCCTTCCCACGTTCCCCACTCACTCCCTCACAAATACACTGCCCCTTTGTTATTGTTGTTACACACATGCACACACACACACACACACATATGAATAAATATATAAATACAACATGTTGAATCCATTACTGTGGCTTGTTTGTGTATGATTTCAAGGCTGACAAATTTATTTTGGATAGTCATTTAAGGAGCTCAGCCCTGTAAGAGGTTTAATTCTCCCTCTGTCAGAACCATTGTTCTTTGTCTATGGTTGGGACATTATAAAATCTCCCATTTCTCCTTTAGGACCTATGGATATTACCACTGTTCAGACCTTGTTAAGCTGCAGTCATATCGTTGAGGTGTCATGGGTATATCTCCTCTGTCATTCCTAGAAAAAAATTCACAGCACATTTTCTCATCTTCTCACTCATGCAAATCTTCAGCCTCCTTCCAATTATAAAATCTTGAAAGTTTGCAGTGTGGCCACAGATTCCTAATGTCATGTGATTCTAGAAGAACCGAATCTGAAGAGATTCTAAATTGTGATTGTTCAGTCATCTGCTTTAGGAATAAAAGCCTGACTGAAACATCAGAATCATATATCTATATCAATTTTACCTATATATACTCATAGAGTGCATACATACAGATACATGTATTATACATATAAATACATAAACACAATGTTTATACTAGCTGATATTATTTTTTAATTTTTTTATTAATTTTTTATTCATTTTACATACCAAACACAGATCCTCTTCTCATCACTCACCCCTATCCCCCACCCCACCTTCCCCCTTCTCCTTCTTCCCCTCCTCCAACATGATAAATTCTCCCAAGAGGTGACAGCTAAGCCTAGCTGATATTATTATAGGCAATAATCTGTTATTCCTTAAAGTCAAACATTTTTCCAGACTGGAGATAGGCTCAGTGGTTAAGAGCTTGTATTGTTCTTCAAGAGGACCTAGATTCAGTCCCCTGTACCCAAGTCTGGAAGTCACATTCATCTGTATTTCCTATCCAAGAGTTTCAAAACCCTCCTCTATGCTCCACTTGTACCTACACTTATGTATATGTGTACACACACACACACACACACACACACACAAACACACATGCACGTATGCACACAAACACAAATAATATAGTCAATATTTTTAAAGGTCAAACATTCATTTCCCTTTCAGTCTATTTACTAATTGTCTTCCTTTTTGTATAATGATATATGGAAAATTGGTAATATAATAGCTGTGATTAAATAGAAGAGTAAATGTTCAGTAACTTTATTTCAATGAATTTAAGACGTTGATTGTTACATTAATTATATACTCATAAAAACAACTGTGAAGGGTTAACTATAAAAAGAAAAGTTAAGTTTAGTATTTTTTAGTGAAGAAAAGTTTTATTTGACTTTAAGTCCTGGATAGAGAGAGTACTTTATTCTGGGAAAATGAAACCAGGAATATATAAGATGTTGAAAGAATTATTATCCTTTATTTTATAAAAATTCCTGCAGAAAACATTAAGAAATGCAATAGAACTTTTATTGTTATAAAAGTTGAAATTAAAAAGATCAATCAAAAGTATAAAAATATCAATTTATCAGAGGGTAGATATCAATGGGTAAGTATCAATTTAGCAATATATCTGCTTCATACATTTGATATTCCCGATATCAAATGTAACCTAAAGAGAGTGTTTCTGCTTCATACACTTGGTATTCCTTAAGAACTCAAGATACAAAAGTCAAGTTCTTTTAGTCATCATAGAACTTGGGAATAATATCTGTCAAGTGAACTTAAATATAGGGGGAAAGAAAACAAAACAAAAACCAATTTGAGAAAATACAACATAGCATTCTTTCCAGATATCTGTCTTCCTAATGAGTTGTTTCTCTGGGCCTCCAAAGATCATGTGGTGAAGTCTATGCAAAACAAGTTGAGTAGGTATGTGAAATAAAGATTTGTTTAACTCAAAACTAAGCACACAACAGTCTAAAGAGGAAGGTGAAGTGACTCCAAGTTCTACTGATTACAAGCTGTCCAGATGATGAAAATTTCATCCAGGTATGAGCAAATCTATTTGCAATTGACAAAATTCCATATAAATTACAATGTCAAAATTTTATATATACATATATGTGTACAATTAAATATGTATTAATTTTAAAATCCCTATAGGGGACAGCCTTGTTATTAATACAGTAAGGAGCAGATGCTGGAGCATATGGCATACTAACTCATATTTATGTTAATTTTATGTAAATAGGATTTTAATACAGTAACATTAATCTGGAGTTTCATTGGTTTTCTGATATATCACTTTACCCTCTTTTTAGATGAGATTAATGTAAGTAGTTTAGAGTGCTCAAAAAGTCCTTTTTAGGAGAATAAAAAGCAATGACTCACATTTTTATCACATATATTTAAATAGAATGTCAGTTCTATTAAGAAACTAAGAATTTATCTAGACTGGTTCTTTTTAAATTTAAGCAGATATTTAAGTATAAGCACTAAGGCAGCATAGAAAAGATACCTTAAGCTTTATTTCAGTTAAATAAATTTCAATTGGATAAATAAAACAAAATATACTTCATTTTCCTTTTGCAGCTTGATCAACTCAAAGAAAACCAAGTAAGATCTTAACAAAACACAGTTCTATGCTATGATAAGGTAAATCTGGGGAAAAGACCTTGTCTGTGTGTACAGAAAGTCTTTAGAGATATGCATATGAATTGTATATTGTGGTAGGGATCCGACACTTACATAATAGAATGACATCGAGGTCCCACTAACCTATATTTAGGGATACATCAGAATTTTAATGAGTATGCTTTAATTTGGGGGGCTATGGTGAGATTCTTTTAGAATGAATTTATGTGGATATATACTTAAAATTAAATGCTTAACACTAAATTCTTTGGTATCTGATAATAAAGGAAATTATACCACAAAACTCTCCTATATTAATGCAGAAAAAAATGTCAGTTTTCTACTTAGTAAGTATGCCTGTGTTGATATACATTGGTGTGTCAGATTACACCTTTATTTTATTTGAGCGGAATTTTACAATTTTAGGGAAATATCAGGACTCAGGACAATTGAAAGAAAAAATACACATTCCAAATAACTTCATACTGTCTTTTAGAAAATTATTTTTTTCTGTGCTAATCAAGTGATCACTGAAAATATAACCATAGATAATTTATAAATATAGATTTAGAGTGCTGTCATAGCACAGAAAACACAGTGGAATCATAAAAATCTATATCTAAATATATGAGCAAGGATCTATGATGTTCTAGGTGGAATCCTATTTTTTTTTCAGAGACAAGATATTCTTTCCCATTATAGTACACACACAATTTATTTTTAAGGAATATAATGTTCTTAACGTATGTGAAAAGGTTCAGGGCCATATCAATCCTATCTTAAGCCATTAAGTGTTTCCTAACGTGGATAAATGGCACATCAAACAGACAGCAATGGACTGGTTCCAGGTGTTTAAGGCTAGATATTGCCTCCCATACTTTGCAATATCTTGTCACTGTAGCTTGTCAATTACATGTGTATTTTTCTACTGCTAATGAAACCAGAAAAATACTAAAGAGAATCTAGAAGATTTTCTCCAATTAAAATATTACGGTCACCTAAAATAGAAAATAATTCTATCGGTGGTACACTGTCAGTATTTTACTTTGAAAAAAAAGTTGTAGGCAGTCAAGAATTAACATGTACAATCCATGTTGTGTAGTAAATGTTTTATTGATATACAATTGATATACAAAGTATCATAGAAGTAAGAATCACATTACCAAAATGTTTAGGTATTTTATTCAGGGAAGAGCCATCATGTTGAAAGGTCAGTACATTCTTTTTTTGTTACAAAATCTGTGGTTATTGGGATGTCCCAGGAATTTACAATCCAGCTGTAGTGAAAGCACAGACATGTCATCATCAGGGGAATAGGATTAGACTGTGTATCGTTATTTGACAACAGCTGTCAATTTAATCTGACGAGATTCCTGCCAATGAGGACCACTCTGAAAGTTCAACTGCTTGGGTAAAGACTTGACATGTCACTGAGGGACGTTGGGTTGGAGTCTGACAATAAACCAGGAGTTGCTAATGCAGTTTAGAATTGCTGTAAAAATTTATTAGAAACCAGAGACTGTAAAATTACTATACTTCTTTAGAAGTGTTTTTCTTTCCCTTGCTGAATATTTATGCGATGTTTAATGCACGGCACATGTTTTAAACTTGTTTCCTGATGGTGTAAAAGAAGTCTATTATAATGCACATGAAATTGCATGGAATTCAATTAAATGCTTGAGAGAGTAAGTAGAATGTCCACCTGTAAGCCATTTTGACAAGATTTTTTTTTCATTGATGGTTTTGGTGTCTGTAAATTTAAGGGACTTCAATAAAGGCTCTAGGTGGTAAGAAACAATGGATATTTACATTCAATTGAGAACTAATTGAGCCACACCAAGAAGGCTGTACAATTCCTGTGGAGGAGCAGCATTCTAGATATAATATTAAGAAGAAATGATCAAGAGGTGTAAAGCTAAAGTGTCTATTAGATGACAATGAAATCGTGAATTGCAAAGGATTCTATCTTGCCCACGTGTAGTTAGCAAAGGTCAACAGAAAGGTGACAGGTAAACACATTGTGTTTCTATAGTGTGTTTTTGGATCATGTCATCTCTTTAAGTGGTATTGACACATAAAGGCATGGATCTACTAACTCCTATATGTAGAAGGGAAAATTAAGATAGCTTTTAAAAGCTCCAAATCAGTCCAAGCCACAACTTATGAGGAAACACTGACAACCTACCAACAACATTAGTTGTTGTACTAAATACTAAATTTGCCCATTTAACCTTCACTTTCCTATCTCTCAGAGTCATAGCTTTGTCAGAGTTGTGGATGTAGCAGCAGAGACCCCGTCAAAATTGTGTAGCAGGGAAAATTAATGCGTGGTAATTGAAAGTGATACACTGTGAGAGCAGACCTTCAAAGTTTCTGGTTAACATGGTTTTCACAATTAAAAAAAATAAAATCACTGACTTGAAATTTGGGAAGTCTACCTTCCAGCCATGCTTTAAGTTCTTAAAGTAACCTCTCACTAGATAATTTCATCCTATAAGTGTGGTGATATTATGTTCCTCAAAATATTGTGCACCCTAATAAACTTATCTGGGGTCAGAGAACAGAACAGAACAGATACAGAGGCCAGAAAATGGTGGCACACACGCCTTTAAACCTAGCATTCCAGAGGCAGAGATCTGCCAGGATCTCTGTGAGTTCTAAGCCACACTGGAAACAGCCAGGCATGGTGACTCATGCCTTTAATCCCAGGAAGTGAGCCTTTAATCCCAAGAAGTGATGGCAGGAAGCAGAAAGGCCTGAAAACCAGGAACTAGAGCTGGTTAAGCTTTCAGACTTTTGAGAAGCAGTTCAGCTGAGATCCATTTGGATGAGAACACAGAAGCTTCCAGTCTGAGGAAACAGGATCAGCTGAGGAATTGGTGAGGCGAGGAAGCTGTGGCTTGTTCTGCTTCTCTGGTCTTCCAGCATTCACCCCAATACCAGGCCCCAGGTTTGTTTTTATTAATAAGAACTTTTAAGATTCCTGCTACATATGAGTTTATTCAAATAGCCCTGACCATTCTAGTCTCGGTTTCTGCATTGATTCGACATTTTCCTGTTCATTTAAACAGAAGGTAAACCCTATTCCAGTTAGCATCCACAGAAGTCTTTAACTTTGGGGAAAGGCACACGGAACTGTTCAGAAGGAAAGACTCACATCTGGAACACTCTGAAAGGGGTGCAAGAATGACAGAATTATCAGGCATACCTATAGAGAGAATCTGGTTTGGCAGCCAATCTATCATTGCCCCCCTTTCCTTTCAGGAATAAAGCAATGTCTGCCTTGAGGATGGAGATTGCTCACTGATCTGCACTTCAGACTCCCCTCCAGCTCCTCTGCATTCGTTTTTGCAGACTTGGCATTCTTACCCCACTTCACACTAATTGTGATTGCTGACTCGTGCCTGGATGGGAGGCTGCCAAAAGGGCAGGTATCCCAGGGAGACATCATTACCCAGGTTGGCAAATACCTGAGAGACCCGATTGAATGATACAATCTTATTTTTACAGCATGGGGCAGGCTGCCAGTCTCTCAGCATCAGTGCCTGGCTGTAATATTGTTTGGCAACAGTCTTTCATATTCTTCTGCAGAATGAAAAGAAATAAGCCATGGGGATATAGATCAATGGTAGATGATCGGATACCTGAGAAGAGGAAGGAACAAATGAATAACTCTAGGCACACATATTTATCTAATTACTGAAAATGAAAAAAAATGACTTGCCTAGTATAACTTTAAAAATTATGCATGAGAAATATGTGTTACAGAAACAATATGCTTAAAAACAGATATGATGTAATATTCTTGGAATTCAGGTCACTGCTATGTCCTTGAAATCTTGATGAAACTTGTATGACAGGGGACAGAAGGTTTGTAGTCCACAGAAGGGGACACTGGGTCAGTCTTAAAACTACTGTTAAAGTTTAAATTTCATTCTCAAAAATAAAAAAAAATTGTCCCTTTCTGATTTTACATGATGATTTTTTTAATGAAAAAATAAAATATAAGGTGCTTAAAAATGCTAACTACTATGTTTTTCCTAAATCCTGGATTTCCATTGCCAGTGATAACCATCCATGAGGAACTACACTTAGATATTTCAGAATTATGTACTTGAGAAAGCATAGAAATATATAAACGTACGCATGTACACAAAACCACCATAGAGCACATAGATCGAAGCAGAATGTGTGCCTGGCTTGTTTTAATTTACTTTTGTGGAGGGTTCCTATATCACCACTTGTGGGGACCTGGTTGTATTTTCCACACTTATAAATCAGAATTGCTGCAATTTCATAGACACCATAAGGACACCTATTATTCACACTACAAAAAATTAGTCCTTTATACACTTCTGAACTTTTAAAGTGAAAAATCTATTGCATGAATACCTGGAAGTGAAACTACCAGTCAATGACTTGCTTCATTAATTTTTTTAAAATAACCCTTTAATTACCTTCAGTTCCTTCTCTCACGGTCACGCCGTGTATATGAAAGATCCTGACTTTTTACACATTCACTAACACTGCATTTGCAAATTTTTAGAACTTTATCTTTTTCTAACCAATAGGTAAAAAGTGGAATATCCATTGTTTTTTTGTTGTTCTGTTCTGTTTTGTTTGTTGTTGTTTTGTTGTTATTGTTTTCCCCCAAGGGCTAGGCTAATGTGTAAATACGAGAACTTGACAACATTTTAATGTATGTGATTGAAGTGCACTGCACAGCTGTAAAAGTTATGTGATAACCATTTCAAATTCACAAAATTGCTCACCATGTTAGCAGCTATGCATGTGAGTCTTTTCTAATCAGATTACATTAACCAGCGTATAGATTTCATTTTAATAGACACTAGTTCAGGACCATCAACTAAACTTATTGTGAGTAATTATGGCTTTGAAAATGAATGGTTAAATAAGGGTAAAACTTTTTAGATTCCAGGCCTATAATTATACTCAATTTAAATCAATCTCTGGTGTGATAACTTAAGTATCTAGCTTCAGGCAAGCATTGGCAACAGGATTTTTATAGTACCAGTCCTCAACTGAGGAAAAGTTACAAAGTAGTTAAAACAGCTGAAATAAAACCAACAACAATAAAAAAATCTTATAAAAAATTTCTCCCTCTTTTAAAAATTTTTTCTTGTAATGAACAAAGTGAATTCTATCAATAATGGCATTATCTGAGGTATACATGAATCTTTAAGGACTCAATGTAAATGAACACTGCACACAGTAAATAGATACACTGGGCACTTCTGTTGCTGTGATCTCCATGTCAACTATGTCGATCAGGTGAAATTCTTTAAACTCAAAGTTTGACTCTGTTCTTTTCGGCTATGACTCCTGGTAGATCAACTGGGTCGCAGTAGATTCCCCAAACCCAGAAGTATACCCCAGCACACACTGGGGTCAACAGGGTTTTAAATCATAAAAGATAAAAGTTGGGGGGCTGAGGGCTGAGGATGGATTTTGGAAGAGTAGAAGGATGATCTGTCAGTGAATATAGTGAAAATACAGTGTATAAAATGCTCAAATAATTAATAAAGTATTTTTTAAACACCAAACAAAAGAAAGCATACATAGAGTTCTTCAGGTGAAGAGAAAATTGTACCCATTAAAGAGCATAAAAGGAAATGTCAAGCATGGCATGAGACCTGAGTTTGATGCCTAAGACCCGAATCAATGACCCAAGTGTGATGGAGCCCATTTGTAGTCACATGAGAGGCAGAGACAAGTTGATTCCTGAGATTTTCTGTCCAGCCAGCCTAGCTTACTCAGTGAGTTATAGATCAGTAAGAGACATGATTCAAGAACAAAGTCGAGGTGGGAGAGATGGTTTGGCAATGAAGAATACTGGCTGCTCTTCCAGAAGACCCAGATCTATTCCCAACATCCACGTAGCAGTGCAGAACTATCTGGAACTGCAGTTCCAGGGGATGAGATGCGCTCTTTTGCCTTCTCTTGGTACCACACACATGTGATATACAGACATAAATAAAGGCAAAACAGTCATACACATAAATAATTGTTTCTAAAATTCTAAAGAAGATAAAAAAATAAAAGAACAAGGTAGATGGCGCTAAACAGATAATATCTAGAGTTGACCTCTGACTTCCACACCCTTATGTGAGCACAGACACATACATACACATAAATGTACACCCATTACCAAAGTTCATAGACTAACTGGTAATGTTTGCACTATTTTTTGATTATAGGTACTTAAAAATTAATAAGATTCAAACTAACACATAATTTTAAGAAAACATTCTTATAGGTGGAATAGGAACTCTGGTGTATTTTTGTTTAAAAGATAGCTTTATAGATGGTTGTGAGCCACCATGTGGATGTTGGGAATTGAACCTCAGGACCTATGGAAGAGCAACAAATGCTCTTAACCTCTAAGCCATTTCTCCAGACAGACCAGGGCAGATCTCACTAGAGAATAACACCCCTCCAGAATCCTGCAACAAATTCCTCTATTTTGTCTTGTGTGAGTTTTTTTTCCCAAAATAAATTCTTTTGCTCATTTAAAAATTAATAAATAAAAGATAGCTTTAAAAGCTCAGACACAAATGAGCCAGTCAGAGCACAGCAGTATAAAAGGTCCAGTAGAATTCTGTAAAGTGAAGATTGTCAGATTTCATTTTCTTAAAAGACCTGTCTCCTTCTGGTCACACAAGTATAATCAAATATTTCAGAATTTAAGCATATGAGTTCAAACTTTGACTTCAAGCCCTACCAAAATATATCTGAAAAAGTTTTTAAATTTTATTTCTTTGTAATACTGGAATAGCAATATTGAGGATACTGTACAGCATCTAGTTTGGGGAAAGCCTACAAGTCTTTTCCCCTTTAAGGATTTCAGAAAAGCATATTTACAGAATTCCTGACTATAGAGTTGTAACTATAAAGAAAGAGGGGTGGTTGGATATCATTTTCCCAGTATAGCTTTCTAGATCTTGGCAATATTCTGTGCTGCAGAAAAAGAAGCATGAAGGTGGACATGCTCACTCTTTTCAGATTTATTAGACATTCTTTTGTAGGACCATTATAAACCAGAGTCATCTGAAATACTTATGGAAGCTCGAGGAGATGAAAACTACATGAAACAAACCATATAGGAATTGAAAAGAATTTTCCAATGAAGTGACTATCTAAACGAATTGTGATTTACAGTATAGAAACAGTTAAAATGAAATAAAAATAATTTTAAAAGGGATTTAACTATGAAAAGATAAGTTACTCTTAATACCCTCTTTCAATTGAATCAGTAACACAGGAAAACAAAGATATAAACATCGACAGAACATCTTTCCTTCAAATATTTAGTCTTCTTATGTGTTTGTGTATGTGTGACTTTGTCTGCACAGTGTATGAGTGTGCCAGGAGCATCACACCCACACATGCACCTGTGATGGCCAGAAGTCTATTTCCTACGTCTTTATCTATTGGTCTCCATCTTACTTTTTGAGAGAGAGGTCTAAGTAAAATTGTAGGCAATTGTTTTCGTTACTGGATAGCTAGCTAGACACTAGCATCTGACTGATTTCACCCCTTTCCACCTCAACCACATCAATGGGTTTAAAAATACACATACCTACCTTTTACATGGTTACTGGGGAACTGAACTTGGGTCTTCACCCTCTATGTACTCACTGCACCATCTAGCCAAACCAAATGCTTAGCACTTGCCTGTCCTGTACTTGTTTCCTAAGTTTTTTCCAAGATAAAACCGCAGATTTGGAACTTAGAAATGAATTTTCCCTCCTTGAAATCCCTTAAACACATATGAAAAGGAAATTTCACAAGGTTAGAATCAAGGTGTCGGTCATGGCACACTCCAGGAACCCCAAGGGGGGTTTCAGACTTCCTTCTCTTAGCTTCCAGTGGCTGTACATATACCATGGCTCTGATCTCCACAACTTGGTCATGTTATATTCCCTTTTAGTGTGTTGAAAATTACATCTGGATGACCCATGAAAAAAGATACATGAGGGGTTGGGGATTTAGCTCAGTGGTACAGTGCTTGCCTAGCAAGTGCAAGGCCCTGAGTTCAGTCCTCAGCTCCACAAAAAAGAAAACGAAAAAAGAAAAAAAAAACATACATGAAGGATTTTGGGGTTCAAGAAACTAATCCAGGAAAATCCAGTAAAGATTTTCATCTACAAAATGCTCCTTTTTTTTTCATGTGCAGTATCATGCACAAATTCTGTGTCTCAGGGTGTGTTACAGTGTTGAGTAGGAGGAAAAGTATTCCATCATAGCACAGGTGCCATCCCTTCCACAGAGTCAATTTGAACGTGGCTGTTTTAACAAATCCAGCCAACATTTTACAAAGCAAATCTATTTTTAGATTTGTTAACATGCCTGTATAATTATGGCATATGCTTGAGAAAAGTTTTATGGAAGTTCATGCTTCACATTTAAGTCAAAACACATAGTAATTAACATAATCAAGCTTACCTATATTTGACTTTAAAAGCTATAGTGTATTGCTTTACCTAATTAACATAAGCTTTAAAGTTCCTGATCTTTTTCATGTAAGTCCTAGCTTAGTCCAGACATATACAAGAGAAAATTGACTCATTCTTTTATAACTCTACTTGTTTTTTTACAGGTTTGTCTAAACAACTATGGTGGGTACCTTTTTTTTTTTTTTACATCTTTTACTGATATTTTAAAGTTAGTAAGTCTTTCAGAATACTCTGGGGTCCCATATGTATTTAGAATGTGCTATTCTAGCCCAAGCTAGAGGTGAATGGGTCAACATCTGAGTCTTCTGCTTCTACAGTCATCATACAACTGTGCTTAATTCTCCTCAAGCTTCACAAGGGTGGCCTCATCACTTGAGCTTCCATGCCTAGGGTCTGTGCACTCTCCACAGAGTCTTCATTCCATACTTCTTGTCTCAGTCATCACACCTTTAACCTCTCCTGAGTATTTTGAAGTGCTTTCTATTGTTTTTATAATAATCAAAGTAATGGGTTGTGTAGCATGAGTCTTAAAAGTTCTTATTAATAAAATCAAACTTGAGCCAGGTATTGGGGTGAACACTGGAAGGTCAGAGAGACAGAATAAGTCACAGCTATCTCACCTCACCAGATCCTCAGCTGGTCTTGCTTCCTCAGACTGGATGCCCTGAGCCCTCATCCAGAATGGGTCTCAGCTGAACTGCTGCTCAAAAGCCTGAATGCTTAACCAGGCCAAATGCCTCTCCAGGGCAAATGCCTCTAGTTTCTGGTCCTCACGCTTTATATACCTTTCTGCTTTCTACCACCACTCCCTGGGATTAAAGGTGTGGCTTTACTGGGATTAAAGGTGTGTATCACTGTGCCTGGCCGTTTCCAATGTGGCCTTGAACTCACAGAGATCCAGAGGGATTTCTGTCTCTCGAATGCTAGGATTAAAGGCGTATGCTACCACTGCCTAACCTCTATGTTTAATATTGTGGCTGTCCTGTTCTCTGACCCCAGATAAGTTTATTAGCATACACAATATTTTGGGGAACACAATACCCCCACAGGGTTGCCCCTGAAGACTGGGGTTTTTCATTGTGTATTTTGAGGATATATCATATATTATGTATACGACATAAAACTGTATAACATACTATCCTTCATGCTTTCAGTCTACACACATTTATTGAAGTTTCTTCACTATCTTTTCACTGAGGCCAACATCCTTACACTTTGGAGTTCACCTAGACAGCTGTTGTGCTGACGTGGGGAAAACGGCAAGGCCGGCAGTATTTCTGTCATCCTCTCAATCCCATGATCTACAGCTGAGGATGAAGTTCAGCAAATGGTAGGCTGAGCAGTGAATCCAGCACGTTTGTTCTTGCAGGGTTCTTGTTTGTAAGAGGCCGGAGACATGGTTCAGTGGTTAAGAGCACTTGTTGGTCTTCCAGAGGACTGTGATTCAGTTCCCAACACCCACATGGTGGTTCATAACCATTCATAATTCCAATGCCAGGTGATAAAACACCCTTTCAGCCTCCACAGGCACCAGGCACACAAGCAGTGCATATATATTCTTGCAGGCAGAACACTCATACACAAAACGTAACAAGTAATTTTTTAATTAAGAGCATAAGAAAGGAAAATAATTTTCATGACATGAGAAAAGCCTGTATCTTTCAAATTTCAGTGTTTGTAAATGAAGTTCTATTTGTGTCAATATTTCTTAGCTGATTTCAGCTGTAACAAGAATCCAATAGTGTGGCAGCTTCTAGATGGATTTTACCCTCGATTCATTCCAGAGATAGTTGACGGGTCCTTGTTGTAAACGGCTTCCTCTGAGTCCTCAAAACATTTGCTCTTTTATGTAGGCATGAATTGCTTGAACTTGTGAAATAGACACTTTCTATTAAATATCTGGCTACTACTATCAAAAGTCTTGTTTTTAAGACTATTATCTCTTATCTTACCATCAGCATCAACAACAGCAACCACTTAAGGCCTTAACTAGACAAAAGTGCATCCCTGTTCTCCTCATTAATGGCCCTGAGGGGAGAAAATAAACTCCTCCTCTTCAACAATGAGAAAGTTTATAAGTGAAGTAAATGAAGTGATGGTGGAAAATGAAACGTATTTCCATTGTACTTCAGAAGCAGGACATTGATCATGTTAAGAATAAATGAATTCCATCTAAGTAAATGATTACCTTTCTTTTTCTAATCTATCATAACCACTTAGTTGTTTTTTAATATAATGTCATAGCAAATGAACATATTGAAAGGATAAACAAGATTTAATATTACATTGCATTCTGTATGAGGATGACTAGGTAGTTCTAATTGAAGCAATTTATTTGAAGTGTGATGAAAAATTAACCTTGTGAACACAGTGGGACAAATTTCATTTTAGCTTTACATAGTCATACATGAATGAAAAGATAAAAATTATACTATACATGATAACATTATTGCTCATACTTCACTGACATGACTGACTTTTTTTATTAGCAATTATGAAGATTTTGCCAAGCTGAGTAAAACTATCAACCAATTAAACCCTCAAACCAAGACTATACAATGCCCAAACCTTTGAGTTTATTCATCACGATTTCTACCATAATTCAAATTGACTGTTTATTCCTATATGAATATATTATATACATATGGATACATGTAAATCTCTGTAGGTATGTGTATGTGTAATGCATGGGTTAATGATGGGGATACATTCTGAGTAGTGTGTTTTTAGATGATTTCACAACAGTGTGACTATCAGAGAATGTGCTTACACAGCCCAAAATGTCATAGTGTATTATATAACTAAGCTGTGTTTCATGGCTGATTGTTTCTGGCCGACAAAACAATATAACATGATTCCTCTCTGAATTCTCAGGAATTAGAAAATAATGGTAAGTATTTACTATATAAATATAACTAAATATAGAAAAGATATAACAAAACAGTAAGCAATAGGAAATACTCAGCTCTGTTACACGTTTGTAGGACTATGACTATTGTATATGCAGCCTGTTGGGATTTTTTTTAAGATTTATTTTTTTATTCACATGTATGTGTGATTCTGTGTGTGGATAAGTTCACATGAGTGTGTGTGCCTGGAGAGGCTGAAAGAGGGCATCAGACCCTTAGAGCTGAACTTACAGGCCATTATGAACCACCTGATATGGATGCTAAGAACTGAACTTAGGTGATCTTCAGGAGCATCAGGTGCTGTCCTCCACTGAGCCACCTTTACAACCTGTAGTCAGGTTTTGAGTGAAATATCAGGTAATTCATAGATTACACATTTGTCTAGGTGCATGTATTCACATGAATACATGCATATTTATACTCACTACACATATATATTTATAATGAAGTGTTCATATATGTAGAAAGTATATACACACATACAAACACACACACTATATATGTATAGTATATATATAGTAGGTGTGTTTTATTAATATAAACATATAATATCTCAATCTGAAGATAGATAGTAAAGAAGCCTATTTATTTATCACAATCCATAAAGACAAAGGCAAGAAAACCCAATAATTAGGCAACATTTGGTCAAAATTATGATTTTAGTTTCTAAATGCTTGATTATCAAGTCTGATTTTAAAAGAAACCTATTTGAATTTCATGGGCAATATTGCTCCGTGAATACAATCATGTCTTCTCTGTTAATACTTAGTGTCTAAATCTCATTCATCAAGCTGGAATTAATTATTTGCATAAACACTGAACTTTTGATATGACTTTGGGTTTAGATTTCTGTGGACAAATTAGTGCTATTTTTCAACTCCTAGTTGATAATAAAAACAATCAAGTAGAAATAGTTCTCTAACTGTAGCTGTCAGTCGCAACCCTACTTTAATAGATTTCTTTATTGAATCTATATCACACCTTTTTTTCCTTCAACAAAACCATTTCAGAGAAATTTCAAAAAATTGTTTATTTTGGCAGGGAGAGAGTAAAAGAGGTAATAGAAAATAAAATTGAATTTGTGCGCTTATGTATTTTCTTCACATAAAATGTATCAATATTCTTAGAGTTTGAAAACCTTTCTTCCAACTCATATTTTAAGAGGTGGTTGCTTCCAGTTGTAGTTTTTTGATAAATTTGACATAAATATCAATATCTCTAGTTGTCCTGTGTATAAAAGACAACCAAATTTCTTACAACATTAAGTAATTCTTGAATAAGCATGTACAAAATAATTATATGCCATTCAAAAATCAGTGTTTGAATGTTTGAATCAGATGTAGTCCTATTATTTTATAAGTTTCTGTAAATTGTCATATTTTTTAAAAGAAAGGTACTTTTGGATATTGAATAGACTCTATTTCACATTTTATTGTGATATATAGTAAGTGATATATTATTAAAACTCTACATGAGTAATTTTTAGTCTTCAAAAACTAATGCTACTATATTACATATTACGAAATTAGTGGTGTATGTTCATGTACATTGTGCACAGCAGCAGAGAGAAACTGATACTTTGGGGAGATCTGGGACCACTTCCTAACTCATTGACCTTAGACAAATACATCTTTTCAAATTCAATTTCACATTTTAAAATGTATCACCTAAGATTTTGATGATCACTTAATATGATGATTCAACTATGTCAAATATGTATCAGGTATGTAATGTTCAAAATTAAGTTTCTGTGAATTGCTTCATAATTCTCTTTAGTATGGGTTTAAATTCTCTGCAAAATGAAAAAGAAATCTTGTGCAAAATAAGAATAAAATGTAATTGGAAAGACCATCCATTGTTTTATAGTTGAGTCTCTTTCATGATCTTTTATTTTGTTTCTGATTTGGACTAGTCATCAACAAGCACCTCTTCAAGTCAGAGACAAGCCCTACAATTTTAGCCCAGTCTAATTATTTTATACTTTTGTCTAAGGAAAGCCAATGCACAGTTCTATACTTTCTTCAGCCCATTCCTGTAAATATGAAACTGTTCTTCCTCTAGTCATCTCATTTGTGGGCATAACATAAGCCCCTTTTCTGCTGTTAAATTCAGTGTCCATTTTTGAGGTTCTTATAACTATTACAGAGTTATAAGCACCCAGTTTCTTAATGTGCATGACAAACCTGTAAGTTTGGTGACATTGTCAGCTCTTATATACACTATTTCAGATAAAAGGTAGGGAATCAAAACAAAGAGGAGTTATTAAGTCGTGTTATTTGGCCAGCATGAGGTAAAAATTCACAACTAATTCTATATATTAAACTCTTAGACAATA
>CABHPH010125937.1:1004-16102 GCA_902168325.1 Peromyscus nudipes
GGGAGCCAGAGGAGGAATTTGTCTGCAGAGAAACTGACTCATATGAGATGACCCTTCACAGAGACTGGGAGCTGAGGGGCAGAGATCATGCCTGCTGGACCACTTAGCTATGTAGCTCTGGCTTTGTATTTAACTCTCCACCCTCAGTCCCTGACAGGTTTGGGAGGCTCACCGGATCTCTTGGTCTTTCTTCCCACTGTGGCCACATTAATAAATCCCCCCTTTCACTCTTTTAATTGGCTTATTAAGAACAGGTGGCCAGAACAGGCTCCCTGGGGCTCAGCCTCTCCTTGATGCGGGCTTGCATTTTGAAGTGACATTCTCATGACTGTTACTATTTCCTTATTAGGAGAGGCTTTTTCTTCAGGGGACTAGCCCTGCCAGTCGGTCACTCCATTTGACATATCTCAGACTGAACACCAGCAAACCTCTCTGTTCATCTTAACCATTTTCAATAGTTCATATTTGGGGCAAACCGCTTTCATTCCAAAGATCTTTTCTGCTAAGTGAAAGACTCCAAGCAACGTAAGAAACCTCCCTTGAGAACAGTCCTTTGATTGATTTGATTGCAATCTGGGACTTGGCTGGTGCTGAGGAACAAGGCTTGGTTATTGTTTTAGAGACCTTGCTTCTTGAGACAGAGATCTGCCCCCACGAGTGTGTCCTGTTCTGGTCACACTTAGCTGGTTTGGGTACATTCTGTGAAGATCGTTACCCATCTTTCTTACCTTTGTACCTCACACCCTGTTTCCTTGTGACACTCGCTCACATGAATTAAAGAGCATAGATTTAACGTCCCATTGAAAGGACACAAAATGAACCAGCTAAAGACATCAGTTATGCTTGCTAGGTGGTTTTTTTTTTTTTTTTTCTTTTCCAACTGGACACCAGTTAGGGGCATCTGGGAAGAGGGAACTCAGATTGAGAAAATGCCTGCCTCAGATTGGCCTGTAGGCCAGGCTATGGGCATTTTCTTGATTAATGATTGATGTGGTAGGCTCCAGCTCACTGTGGATGGTGCCACATCTGAACAGGGGGTTCTGGGTGGTTCAAGAAAGCAGGCTGGGCAAGCCATGGGGAGCAAACCAGTGGGGAGCCTTTCTCCATAGCCTCTGCTTCAGTTGCTGCCTCCAGGTGCCTGCCTTGAGCTTCTGCCCATGTCCCTTCATGCTGGACTACAAGCTCTGAGGCTCTTTGTCCTGCCATGGACTAGAAAGGGTAGCTTCTTGGAATTTCTCTTTCCTTCCACGCGAAATGAACTTATTGGGCCGAGTAACCCCACACCCTGTATTTCCAATCTGCTCGGTACTATGATTCTGAGCACTACCCCTGGGGTGGCACCCGGTGAGACACAATTGGTCTCAAGACCCATTTCCCACACAGTGGTTTCTTAACACTGAGCAAACTCAGGCATGGCTCACTTCTGCCCATCGGTCAGCTGTGTACAGAACTCCAGGAGGTGCCGACTGTGGATCTCCATTTTCAGATGAGGAAACTAAGCCTCGGGGAGTGCAAATAAGTTGCCCGAGATTCAACAACTTGACAAGAGAGAAAGCCAAACCCTGGGGCAGGTCTGACTCCAAATAATCACCTTTCTCCCCAGCGAGCTCACCATCCTTTTATTTTCAAAAAAACAAAACAAAACAACAAAAAAAGGGAATAGCAACAGTATCTACTTCCCAGGGCTGCAGTAAGGCTAGCGTGGACTGTGACCCTTAGGCGAGCCCCTCTGGTCTAGCGTGGAGCAGTGCCTCAAGTGCTCAGAGCTGTAGATGTTGCCTTTCTGTGTTGCACTGTGCTGGAATCCTTTTGAACTGACAATGGATGGATCATGTGGTCATAAGGAAGGGGTCACTACTACCTAAGTGAAGGTCTCGATTTCTTCTAGGTCCTGTCTGCAGCCTCTGTGTGTCATCTTTTGGAGCGAGACCCGTCACTATCTTCAGTGGCTTCCTGGTGGCTGGAGGCCTGATGCTGAGCAGTCTCGCCCCCAATATCTACTTTCTGTTTTTTTCCTATGGCATCGTTGTAGGTAAGGAACCCCCGTCCCCAGGAACCTTCTAACTCCAGGTCCACATCATTTCACTGTTGTCTTATTTTATGAAGTTAATCTGAGGAGTAAAAATGTTCAGCAATATCTTACTCTCTATGACTCTCTTAAAGTTCTTGCTTTAGGAAATGTCTGCTCATTGAATCAAAGTGCTGGAAGAGATAACCACGTTAAATTTTGTTCCTGGTGGTCTTTTATGATTTTATGTGTATCGGTGTTTCGCCTGCACTGGTGTCTATGTACTGTGCATGTACCTGATGCTCATGAAGTCAGAAGAGCAAAGGACCACTTGGAACTGGAGTCACAGTCATGAGCTGCCCTGTGGGTGCTGGGAAACGAACCCAGGTCTTCTGGAAGAGCAGCCAGTGAGAGAGATGGCTCCTACTGCTGAGCCATCTCTCTAGCCGTCCGATACGCACATTTTGACAGTCCCCTTATGCCCAGCTTCAAGGAACAGGAAGAGATTCCAAGCTTTCATCTCTATATTTCAGCAAGGAAAAGTGAGACGGGAGAATGTAAGCTCGGATGTTCCTGATGCTGGTCACTTCTCTGTTTGCTGCTGAGGCTTTAGCAACAGTGGGCGGAGTTTCAGTTTATTGCCAGCACCCAATCCAGGAGTTCCGGTAGACTTACAAATAAAGATGGCGTAGTGGGAATGCTTGATGATGATTTAGTGACAAATGAGTACAGAGCCTAGACCATTTAACATTTCATGAAAATCCCTTTGTAATATACTGTACTTAAAGGTGTTTGATGTTAAAAACCACTAGACGATGGTCATAGGAGTTTCTATCCCGTTCTGTTACTTTAATTATGGAAATGAGATTAATGGCCATTTCTTGTATATTCACCTTAGCAAAAGTAGTATCATAAACTTTTCCCCCAGTCTTCACTTAAATGGTTTTATTATCAAAGATAGTTTTCCCCCCTTTTTGAGACAGGGTCTCACAATGTAGCCTTGGGCAGTTTGCCTCCTTAGTGCTGGGATTAAAGGTGTGTACCACCAAGACCAGCCCAAAAGGGAACTGGTTCTCACAACTGTGCAATTGTGTTGAGCAACTATGATTTTCGGTGGGTTTTGTTGTTTTCTTCTGAAGCAGAATCTCCTTATGTGGCCCAGTCTGGCCTTGAACTCTAGATCTTCCTGGCTCAGTTTCCCTAGTTTTGAGATTACATGTGTGCACCACCACGTCTGGCTACTAACTATGATTTTGAGTGCTGTCTGAGGCTGGATCTGTAATGTACATGCCATAGACATGAGTGAAAGCTAAAACCGAGGCAGTGGCCGTTGTCAGTACTATACTCCAGGTATAGATGACACATGTTTACATCTTCAGTGTCTTTTAACCCAGTGTGGTTGTGCTGAAGGTCGGAAGTGAGAATTCATGCGTCATGGAGCTGGTCATCTAGGCAGAAGGACAGACTGACCTATGCGTAAGCAGAAGCAAGGGCAGTGTCAAAGTGAAACCAGTACCCAGTGCTGGTGTACTGTGTGGATGTGCGGAGAAGGGCCGCAGGAATCACAGTGTGACCCGAGTCCGTAAGGACAGGTAGGGTGTGGCCAATGGATGCAGATGGAAGAGAGTTGAGGGTAGTGGAAGACACCCAGAGGCAAGCACTCAGAATGGGATACAGGGGATAACAAGCAGCAGCCTTTAGAGATTCAGTGTGTGCGTGTGTGTGTGCACGTGTGTGCGCACCTGAGGAGACCAGAAGGGGCATAATATCCCCAGCAGCAGGAGTTACAGGTGGTTGTGAGATGCCTGGTATGGATGCTGGGAACCAAACTTAGGTTCCCTGGAAGAGCAGCAAGTGCTCTGGCCCCTAACAGCAGCCTTTCCTACACACACACACACACACACACACACACACACACACACACACACACATTTTTTTAAGGAATGCATATGTGCATATGTCACATGGGAAGATGCAAATATGTCATAGCATCCGATAGGATCCCGATGGGGAAATGTTGCATCTTCTGTCATTTTTATTGCCGAAACATGAAGTGATACACACCATCAGACAGTGGCTTAGGCGTAACACGGATTGCTAAACAGTCTTATCAATAGAAAATCCGGAGCCAGAAATTGGGGTGAAAGCTGAAAGATCGGAGAAGCAGAGCAAGCCAGCCACAAGTTCTTACCTCTACGAAATCCTCAGTCTAAAGAGAGAGAGTTCCTGTTTCCTCATGCCTTATATACCTTTCTGTGTCCTGCCATATTATTTCCTGGGATTAAAGGCATGGGTCACCACTGCGTGGGTCTGTTTCTCTCATGTAGCCCAGTGTGGCCTTGAATTCGCAGAGATCCCGAGGATCTCTGCCTCCTGAGTGACAGACAGGATTAAAGGTGTGTGCCACCACTGCCTGACCTTTATGTCTAATTTAGTGACTGGCTCTGTCCTCTAATCCCCAGGTAAGCTTTATTGGGGTACACAAGGTATCACCACACTTAGGCAGAATTGTGCTGAAGGTTCAGGGAGCTGGGAGGAGGTCAGAGTTCAGGTGAGAAATGCCGAGGAGATGAACGGGCAGCTGGAGGTGGGTTCTTCCAGCTGTGGGTGTGATAAAGAGCTTAGGGTCTGACTGGGTGATATGTCCTGCTGAAAAACCGCGGGAGAGTCTTCAAAGATGGTCTGTGTTTATTGAACAAGTCAAGAGCGTAGCAGCGGGAATGCGCACACACCTTAGGAAATGACGGGTGTGTGTAAGGAAGTCTGTGAAGGTGAGATAAAGAGGATTATATAAGCTGTTTTCAAGCAAAAATCCTTGATTCTGCAGATCTATTCCAAGGTGGCCTTGGTCCAAAATGAAGCTGTCCCTGGGCAGAAGCCCTTGTTGGCAGGGTTTTTTTGTGTGTGGGTGCAACGGCCTCTGTGCAGATTGTGGTTTGCAGAGTCATTTGTGAATGGCTTTTGACAGCCCTCACTATCAGGGATATATACCTGAGATCCCGTTCTTCATGCCCTCCCTGCTGTATCTATTTATTTCTGTTTTGTTTTACGGCTTGATGAAAAACGACTCCATTTTGATTCTATTTTCACAGAGTGGGGGCGATACAAACAAAAAGGAAAGATTCTGGAGTCAGCGTCTCATCCAGACGTAGATGAAAAAGCACATACTAGGTGAAAAAGAACCATTAGGTCACTAAATTACATTTCATGGTCACCTGCATAAAGAGAGCGCAGTGACGTGCCACTTGCGTTTGTGCCATGAGTACTCAGCAGTACAGACTTGAAAAAAATTCACTGTGTCTCTTCATTGTACGTGGTACTGTGTTACGTAAGGAGAAGTATATACTGTACTTCCTTCAACCTCCTCTTCCTCCCCCTCTTCTCCCCCTCCCACTAGTCACCTAGACAGTTGCACTAATTTGCCTAAATATGGTTATTTGATTCATTGGATCTCTGTGAGTTCAAAGCCATACTAGGAACAGCTAGGCATGGTGACTCACGCCTTTCATCCCAGGAAGTGATGGCAGGAAGCAGAAAGGTATATAAGGCGTGAGGACCAGGAACTAGAGCCTGGTTAAGCTTTTAGGCTTTTGAGCAGCAGTTCAGCTGAGATCCATTGGATGAGAACTCAGAGGCTTCTAGTCTGAGGAAACAGGATTGACTGGGGAATTGGCGAGGTGAGGTTAGTTGTGGCTTATTCTGCTTCTCTGATCTTTCAGAATTCACCCCAATATCTGCCTGTGGTTAGATCATTTAGAAATTCGTGTTACAGAGATGTCTCAGCATTCAAGAGTATATACTCCTCTTGCAAAGACCCACAGTCAGTTCCCAGCACTGGAAGCAGGCAGCCCACAACTGCCTGTAACTCCACCTCTAAGGGGTTAGATCCCCTCTTCTGGCCTCCACAGGCAACTGGGTTCAACCAGTTATCCAGACATAGCATACCAGCAAACCCAGCATAGAGCAACACACAGGCCCATATAATACACATAATTTTTTAAAAATCTTTAAAAAATAGTAAATGCAGAATCTGATGCACATGGGCATTCTTCCACTCTTTGTGATACTGGATCCGTTTGTTTGTGCTTGGAGAAGATCTATATTCAAATCCGATTATATTACACTATAAAATTGCTTGCCTGAAAAATATTGGTTCTCTAAGAAATAAAAGAACCTTAAAATGCTAACACATTTTATTATAAAACACCAAAAGCCATTTTTGTTATTGTCACCAACTCGATGGGTGTGGTGGTACATATCGGCTGTGCTAGTACTCAGGGGGCTCGTGCAGGAGGATTGGAAGTTGGAGGCCAGCCTGGGCCTTACAATAAGTGGCTGAGCGCCGAGTTCCCGAAATGCTTACTCGTGTGCTTGTTAATGGCATCTGTTTACTGAGAGCCTAGGTAGCTGTTGAAGTAATGAAAATGACCTCAGTGCACTTAATGAACCAGAGGTGCCTTCTCAGCCAGTGGCTTATGTGTTATTTTTAGAGTGGTCATCCCGACCAGATAACACAGCAGAAAACAGGAAATGCAGGGAAGCCACATGAGATGCTAGTGGAAAACAGCCGATCATAGCAGATTGTACCAGTGTTCACAGAGACCAAGAGATAAAGCCAACAAGCTAGACGCGACCAGGAGACAAGTCTTACCCTGGGGACTCAAGAAGACACAGGTAGCTAGCTGCAAGACTGCTTCTGATTCTGGAAAATTTCAAACCTACAGGAAAATAGGGAATACCATTGCAAGCGACCATGTGCCTGCTTCTTTCACTGCTTGTGGGTCTCTGACTGCATTTGTGTCCTTTTTTTCTCTCCAGGGTTTCTTCAGCTGAAGCTAAATACTCACTGTATGTTACTGTTCAATAGGCTACAAAGCAGCTCTAAAGACAGGGGACCTGGCCAGGCGGTGGTGGTGCACGCCATTAATCCCAGCACTCGGGAGGCAGAGGCAGGCGGATCTCTGTGAGTTCGAGGCCAGCCTGGTCTACAGAGTGAGATCCAGGAAAGGCGCAAAGCTACACAGAGAAACCCTGTCTCGAAAAACCAAAATAAATAAATAAATAAATAAATAAATAAAAAATAAATAAAAAATAAAAAATAAAGACGGGAACTTACAGTCTCCAGCTTTAGGGTGGTGGGATGATTGAGAATCATTTTCAGATCCTTTGTTTTGCTGACTGACGTGTGAAAGATAAACTCCAGCAGAATAGCTTGGGGTGACAAAGGGGAGCCGGAGAGATGGCTCAGTGGTTAAGATCACTGGCTAGTCCTCCAGAGGACGTGGGCTCAGTTCCCAGCGCCCACTTTGGGTAACTCACAACCACCTGTAACTCCAGGGGATCCAATCCTCTCTTTCGGCCTCCACAGGCACCTACACACATGTGTCAAACCGATACACATACACATAAATAAAAGTAAAATATATATTTTTTAAATTGTTTAGAGCCCCTGGAGGAAGAATGGAGTCACTGCAAGGACTAGAAACACGGACCTGAGGTGCAGGCATGATTAAGTTTTGGTGTATGGTGTATGGCTTAACCATTTCCTCAAACTCATTCTAGTGTCTCCAATTACACATGAATTATTTATATATATATATATATATATATATATATATATAGGTTTTTCAAGACAGGGTTTCTCTGTGTAGCCCTGGCTGTCCTGGAACTCGCTCTGTAGACCAGGATGGCCTCAAACTCACGGAGATCTGCCTTCCTCTGCCTCCTGAGTGCTGGGATGAAAGGTGTGCACCACCACTGCCCAGCATTTTTTTTCCTTTTTTGAAATTTTTTTATACTTCAGAAATTGGACTATTTTTATTTTTACTTGACTCTGATATTAAGGTGGGTTAAAAACGATGCTTCTCAGATGTCCATTGAGTCCACAATACTGACGGAGGGGTCTCGGGACTCTCGTGTTTAGGCAGCTGGTTCCACAGCTTCCTAGTGGAGACCCTTCATTTTCTTCTTTTGCATTGAAATTGTGCACCTGTCTGAATTCCTGCTGTCTTCTTATGTTCAGGGCTCGGATGCGGCTTATTATACACCGCGACAGTGACCATTACATGCCAGTATTTTGACAGCCGCCGAGGCCTCGCGCTTGGCCTGATTTCAACAGGTACCTTTTCAAAATTAAGTACAGTATTGTCACAAGTTAACGTTCTAAACAGAGCGAAGAGAGTTCTGGGGCATGTGTGCAATCAGCCTCTACCCAGCTGTCAATCAGAAAGCAAAGTGGTTTCTTCCAGCCCTCCTAGAAGGCAAGTATATTTTCCACCACAAATATGGGAATAGCTTTCAAAAACCCCAAGATCCAAGCCAGGCAGTAATGGCACACACCTTTAGTCCCAGCACTTGGAAAGCAGAGGCAGGTGGATCTCTCTGAGTGTGAGGCCAGGCCAGCCTAGTCTGTAGAACAAGTTTCAGGATAGCCAGGGATACACAAGGAAATCCTGTCTCTTAAAACAACACAATAAACAATAACAACAAAAAATAAACACCATGAAACTCAAACAAACAAACAAACCCCAAGCTTCATAAATGACAAATCTGAGTACCAGACCTTAGCGTGAGGGATGCCAAGGAAGCTTCCAGGCCCAGGGTGTTCACAGCTATCTGGGGGAGAGAGCTTGGATAAAAAGCAGAGACTCCTTCTAAAGCCACCTGCTCTACGGCGAACAGGAAAGGAAACAAGAGGCCGCAGTCCCTGTCAGTATGAGGTCAGCCTTGCCACACAGTGTGGAACATACAGCCTGCCCAAGGTCCTGATCTCTGAACATGGCTCACTGACCTAGCTACACATCCCAGCAACACACACTCTCACTATCCCTGTAATAACTAACAGACGATCATGGAAGACGTAAAATAGCATATACATAATGTAGGGATTCAGCAAGGCAGCTCCACATAGTTAAAAAAGGAGGTTTATTTTGGGGTAACTTACAGCCAGTAAAGGGGTTGGTGACAGGATCCGGGAGAGGTGAGGTACAGTCCAGCGGGGTTCTCTGGAGAACTCTGACTGGGCCTGCCAGGAACCAAGAGGGCTGGCACATCCGGATCTTGGGTCTTAAGGGCTTTCATCTCAGCCCTGCTCCAGGGGCAGGTCATAGATAGGCAGGGCAGTTACTGGAAACCTCACTTAGGGGTAGTACTTCCAGGTCAAAGCTGGAACAGCTACCCACTACATATACATTTTAAGTCATGTGTGGAGGTAGCATATGTCTTTAATTTCATACTTAGGTCAGGGGCAGAAGACATGTAACCATGAAGCTAGCCGGGGCTATATGTAGTGAGAACCTGTCTCAGACAAACAAACAAATATATATATTTCAATATAATTTCTGGCCTCCTCCAGGTATTTTGGGGTGATAGTTCATGTGTTAGATGGATTTAAAAAACTGCTTAAGGTAGTATCAATTTCTGTGGCCAATAATAGTTTATCAGTCTATTTAGGGCAATGGTTCTCAACCTGTGGATCCTGATTCTTTTGCGGGGTGTGTGTGTGTGTGTGTGTGTGTGTGTGTGTGTGTGTGTCGAATGACCCTTTTACAGGGGTCACTTATCAGTTATCCTGCATATCAGATATTTGCATTATGATTCATAACAGTAGCAAATTATAGTTATGAAGTAGCAATGAAAATAATTTTGTGGTTGGAGGTCAGCACAACATGAGGGACTGTATTCTACAAGAGCAGGAAGTGTTTAATTTTCAATTGAAAATGGATTTTTTTTCATACAATATATTCTGATTATGGTTCTCCCTCCTCTGGGCATCCTAGATCCTTCCCACCCACCCAGGTCCACATCCTTTCTTGTTCTCTCTCGTTAAAAAACAACCAGGCACCCAAGAAAAAAAACATTTAAAAAAAATCATAAAATGAAATTCAATAAAAACAAATCAACCTGAGTAAGACAAAACAAACAAACAGAAAGACAATGATCCAAACGAAAGCACAAGAAACACATATAGACACAGAGACACACACATTTGTGTGCACAGAAATTCCCTAAAAACACAAAATCAGAAATCGTATTATATAAGCAAGAGACCCGTAGGGTAAGAAGAAAAAAAAAAGCCAAAAAAACAAACAAACAAAAAAGCCCGGACAGAGCATTATGAGACAAATAAGCATAAAAATAAAAAAAAACCTCCAAAAATATCATTGAGTTTGTTTTGTGTTGGCCATCCACTAGAGAAAACTCATTCTTCATGTGTGAGTGGTTATCAATTGGAGATGGCCTCTGGGTTAGGGAAGGGGGCTCCTGTCCACTCTCTCCTCGTTGGAGAAAGTGTTTTTTTTTTTTTAAGGTTTATTTATTTATTATGTACACAGAAGAGGGCACCAGATCTCATTACAGATGGTCATGAGCCACCATGGGTGCTGGGAACTGAACTCAGGACCTCTGGAAGAACAGTTGGTGCTCCCAACCTCTGAGCCATCTCTCCAGCCCGAGAAAGTGTTCTTAATGGCCATCTCTCCAGCATCCTGGAGCTGGACTTCTGGCACTCCCCTGTGGACAAGATACTTCACTGCTTAGCGTCTGTTTCCTGAACTGTAAAATAGGAACAGGAATATCAGACACGACACTGGGTTATTGGACTGTAAAGGCACACATGGACTGTAGGACGGCTAGTGATTGTCATTGTGACCAAAATATCCTGTCGTGTCCACATTTACTGATGCTGAAGACACGGGAAATATTCTGCTGTTGCATGGCTCTTGCTTGGCACCCAGTCCGGAGGGCGGGGCAGAGGGGCTGTGCTGTCGCACAGCAAATCAAAATGCACCACCCGCGGGCAGTGGAGATTTGAAGGGGTTAGTATCAACCCAGAGGAGCTAGGTGAGTTGAAAGGAGAGCCAGGCATGGACCCTCCTTCATCTAGGGAGATCATAGCAAAACAGAGTCACGGTAGCTTTTCCAAAAGAAACCACGAGTCAATGACTTGAAACATGGCCACCGAGTTGAAAGGGGTAAGATGTAGAAATATAAGCATATTACAAAGGTTTGAGCCTGACGTGATGGTGCACATCTGCCATTCCAGCACTTAGGAGGCTGAGGTAGGGGAATGTGAGTTCAAGGTCAGCTCTGGGTCCGTTGCAGGGACCTGTATCTAAACAGACAGCAACAAAACCCTGAAGGCTGTGGGCTGTGATCTTCCTCGACGGTGAACAGGGGTTAGAAAAGTAGTCTTTGCTCCAATCTGCTTCTCTCTGTTTTTGAACATTGCACAAGCATGTTTTTTCTATTTTTACCCTATTTTTAAAAGTGAAAAGAACATTTCATAATGTGTGAACATTTGGGGAAACTGAGTGTCCATAAGCAGCCATGCTGT
The DNA here is from genome assembly GCA_902168325.1 of Peromyscus nudipes. Classification (NCBI taxonomy): domain Eukaryota; kingdom Metazoa; phylum Chordata; class Mammalia; order Rodentia; family Cricetidae; genus Peromyscus; species Peromyscus nudipes. The sequence goes on from CABHPH010125937.1 coordinate 12,347, forward strand.
CTGCTGTCTGGTGTTTCTGTTTCCCTGGGAGAGTTGAGTACTGGGGACAGACAGGTATTGTATGGCTCACAGTGTCTTAAATGTTTGTCCTCTGACCTGTTACAGAAAAGCTTGAAAGAATTGGTATTGATGAGCTAATTAATGCATGTGTGTGTCTCTTCCAGTTTGAGCTGAGGTTCCCTAAACACCAATTATTTTTCCTCTCTGTAGCAGTGCGAAATCTAGACTCGGATGAAAACATAATTAGTGTTTTTTCTCACTTTACTCTTTACGTTGACTATTTTTCAATTAAGATGTTCTTGTAGATGGTTAAAAATTAGAGCTTTGCATTTTCCAAAACGCCACGAGGAAACTCTGATATTGGTCCCTATTGCACTGAAGAATCACTGCATCGTTCTAAGTCACGGCCGTGTTCTCATGGGATACAGGCCAAGATATAGAATTTGACCCACCCTGTCACACAGCATATTGTAGCTGTTAATAACATCTACCGAAGTGATTTGATATATTTCATGAGTTTGACAGATGGACTCTGTTGGTCAGCAATGGCAATTCGTTCTCAACTTAAGATCAAAGCAGAACTTAAAACTTTAAATTACATTTCCTTATTTGTGTGTGTGTATATGAATGTGAGCATGCACACCTACTTGCCATAGCTCATGCAGAGTTCATGAGAAAACTTGCTGAAGCTGGCTCTCCTTAACCAGCATGCATGTAAGTCCCAGGCATTGAACTCAGGTCCTCGGGTGTGGTGGCAGGGGCCTTTCTCTGCTGATCCATCTCTCTGCCACAAAAACAGAACTTTTAAAATATCAGGAACACTGGGCGGTGGTGGCGCACGCCTTTAATCCCAGCACTTGGGAGGCAGAGGCAGGCGAATCTGTGAGTTCGAAGCCAGCCTGGTCTACGAAGCGAGTTCCAAGAAAGGCGCAAACCTACACAGAGAAACTCTGTCAAAAAAAAAAAAAAAAAAAAATCAGGAACATGTTTAAGGGTCTAGAGAGCTGGCCTAGTGGTTGAAGAGCATGGCCATTCTTCCAGAGAACTGGGGTTCTGTTCCCAGCCTCCACATGGCAGAATACAACCATCTGTTACTGCAGTTGCAGGGGATCCAATACCCTCTCTGGCCTCTCCAGGCATCAGGCACACACATAGTGCACAGATGTATATTCAAGTAAAACATCCATACACAATACATTTAAATATTTTGAAAAGAACATGTTTAGTGTCTAATGGTGTGGCATCTTACTAGAATCTGTGTAGCGTGTTAGATAAAAGTCACAAACAGTTCATGGGTGAAGACACAGAACAGCTGTCTTGAAGTTCCCCATTCTGCCCCATTCTTTGTTTTCTGAGCTGTTTTTAGCTGTTGAAGCACATACCACTGTTCAAAGATAGGGAAGGGATTTTGAATTTGTCTATTATTTTTATTTTATGTGCATGGGTGTTTTGCCTGCCTGTATGTCTGGGCACCACATTCACACAGTGCCTGAGGGGACCAGCAGGCGGCGTTGGATTCCCCCTGGAACTGTTGTGAGCTGTCATGTGGGCGCCGGGACCTGAACCTGGGTCCTCTGCAAGAGCAGCCAGTGTTCTTAACCGATGCACCCTCTCTGTGCTCCTGGTTATAATATTGTTTTTTGTTTTGTTTTATTTTGTTTTTAAAGATTTATTTATTTATTGTGTATACAGTGTTCTGCTTGCCAGAAGAGGGCGCCAGATCTCATTACAAATTGTGAGTCACCATGTGGTTGCTGGAAATTGAACTCCGGACCTCTGGAAGAACAGCCAGTGTTCTTAACTGCTGAGTCATCTCTCCAGCCCTATAATATTGTTTGATGAGATGAGTTTTTAGAGTATGGATGCTATGATCATCTAACTCAGAATTTTAAAAATTAACCTGTTTACATTTTCCTACTGTTTGATATGGCATTTCCCAGGGATATTTAAATTTTTAAATACTCAATTTAAAAAACAAAAACTGTGCTTAGGGAGATGGATGCTGAAGAGGAGGCGTTTTTTGTTCCCGTGTGATGTATAAGCCAGCATACTATAATTGAAATACTCCATCAAATCCCACTTCAGCCTCTTCTCATACTTCCATTAATGCGCTAAGAATACAAATTGCTCATTCTGGTGATTCAGCAATGAATGTAAATGATCAAACCATTATTAATATCCTAAAACTAATCTATAGCAGTTGTCTTAAAACTGAAATGTAAAAATTTGCTTTTCCAAAGGCAATAAAACATAGCATGGAGCCCAGTACATAGTAAATGTAAAAGGTAGTCAGAGACAGTGTTTGTTAAGACTATTATAAGGGCCAGCAAGATGACTCAGTGGGTAAAGGCGCGTGCAGCCAAGCCAGATGACCTGAGTTCAAGTCCTGAACCCACATTTAGAAGGAGAGAACCGACTCCCAAAGGTTGTCCTCTGACCCACACACACACACACACACACACACACACACACACACACACACACACGTGCACGCTGTGGAAAGTGCATGGCTATATAAAAATATACACTAAACAAACAAAAAATGTAATTTAAAAATTTTAAAATAACTAAATTCCATGGGTTCCTGGAGCCAGGCTGACTGAATTATGTAGTTTTACCACGTTGAGCTCTGTGGTAAATGTCTCAAGCTCTCTAGCCCTTATTCATTTCATCCGTAGATTGGGGGTTAGAGTAGGGTGTACTCAATAGGTTCATTAAAAGTAATGAATAAGATCATGTATCCAAAGCACACTACAGGGAGCTGGAGGGATGGCTCAGAGATTAAAAGCACTATGGCTCTCACAGAGGACCTGAGTTCAGTTCCCAGTACCCAAATCAGGCAGCTCACAGCCACTGAAATTCCAGCTACAGGGGATCTGATGCCTTCGTCTGGACTTTGTGGGCACCCACTCCACACAGGCACACACACACACACACACACACACACACACACACAAAGACACACATACACATAGCTCATAGGCGTGGACTAATTTGTCAGTCCCCACAGTCTTTGTGGTCACGTATGGGAAGATGGACCAATTACCAGTAAGGAAACCCAAGATCCCAGAAAGTATCGCCAGGGTGACATAGCTCTTGGCAAGGGGGATTGCACACAAGGCCAGACCTGTGATCATCAGGGTAGCTACATAGAGGTACAAGGTGTTGATCCACTTGAAGTCAGCTTATAAATGTGTGTGTGTGTGTGTGTGTGTGTTGACCCACTGGAAGTCAGCCTATATATACGTGTGTGTATGTGTGTGAAGTCACACATATGTGTGTGTGTGTATGTATGTGAAGTCACACATATGTGTGTGTGTGTAAAATCACACGTGTGTGTGTGTGTTGACCCACTGGAAGTCAGCCTATATATACGTGTGTGTATGTGTGTGAAGTCACACATATGTGTGTGTATGTATGTATGTGAAGTCACACATATGTGTGTGTGTGTGTAAAATCACGTGTGTGCGCGCGCGCGCGCGCACGCATGTATGTATAGTTAAAAAATAAGATAAATCCTGGCAGGACTGAAGAGATGGCTCCATAGTTAAGGGCACTGGCTGTTCTTGCAGAGGACCAGACTTTGGTTCCCAGCATCCACATGGAGTCTAACAACTGTCTGTAACTCCAGCTCCAGGGGATCCAATGCCCTCTGCTGGCCTCCATGGGTACTGTGCATATGTGGAGCACATATAACCATGAAACTAAAGCACTCATACACATAAAATAAAAAATTTAAAATCCTTAAAAAAAAAA